>JABXWE010002996.1:0-30585 GCA_014611495.1 Limonius californicus | reverse complement strand
GTTGTATTTTGCCACTTTTAGTGTTCATAGCAGACAACAACCTAAAAAAGGTTTTGACGGAAACATACAAACTGTTGGATATTATTTGTACAACGCCCATGTCGACAGCAGAATGTGAACGATGTTTTTCCACCCTCAAACTCATTAAAACTTTTCTGAGAAGCACAATGTCAGAAGATCGACTGAACGCATTGGCGGTCCTATCAATAGAAAAGAAGTTCGTCCAGTCTATCCCGGATTTGGACAACAAAGTCATAGACGTCTTTTCCAGCATGAAAAATAGGAGAATGGATTTTATGTACAAAAAATAGGTAATTTTTTTCTTGTGCCCACCCTCTTGCTTAACTCACGAGCCGCCACTGATAATTAAATCCCGGTTATATCATCTACATTTCCTAAACCTCCATGATATGGAGGATATTAACCCGTAAAACACGCTTGAACTGTTACCTACCTAAAACTTTGGGTTCTTTCAGCTTATCTTGATTTACTGCATTAGCCAATTTGGCTCGAAGAGCTTGAAGTTTGGGGTTCTTTGGTGATCCTTCCTTTTTCTCAGGCTCCATCTTTTCTCTACTTTCGGGGATATCGGATTTACCTTTGTCAATTTTCTCAGAAATTATAGGTGGTGGTGGAGTTGGTGGTCTTTCTCCGCCTTTAGGTGAAGACATAACTGGTGGCAGTTGCCTTAAATCAATATCTTCACTCCCGAAAAGACTGAAAATAAACATCAAATCAAATAAAATATTATTTCTTTGCCACTACCTTGAGTAATATTTTTTTTGTAGCATTACTCTGTGTTGAAAAAAACCATCCCCACATGTTAAACAAAATAAAAAACTTACACGTCAAACATTTCTGTTTTACTCTTTTTCGTGCTAGGCGACTCTCTAGCTTCAGTTGAAGGCCTCTTCTTTCCTATCACAGCTGGCAATTGCCGCAAATCAACATCCATACTTTGACTAGGCATTTCAGTGGATCCATCTACAAGCAGAGCTTACAGTTTTAAAAAATGACTAACCGGCCTAAGTGCCTATCTAAAAACAAATCAAACCACCAGAAAATCTGTGCTTATTGTGACACAGGATGCAGATGATGATTGTGAGAACTCAAGGTTCATTTGTTAGCAGAGGCAAATATGTTACTTGGAAACAATCTCAGCTGGTCTTGATTTAGCACAATGTGTAGTTTTATATTTCATAGAAAGATAACGGTTAAATGAAAACCAAACAGACTGCAACATTTTGTATTGCATTGCAATTTGTTCTCTTCACTTTATTATTTTAAAACACGCACATCAGTAATTTAAAGTTAGTTTAGTTGTCACATATTCAGTCATACAAATATATGTGCATATTCTTCTTATAGTGACTAATTAAAAAACTTCCTCGTTTGTAATAACACCTGGTGTATGATGTAGTGGGGATAAAAGCCACTAGAACTTTAATAACTGACTCGTGCTGGTAATAATAATACTTATTTGTAAAACTGTGTACAGTTTAATTTCAAACGTATCACGTTTCACATACACTTTTCTTCGTTAATTTGATAAATGGTATTCAATGGATGAACGACCAACATTTTAATTGTAAATGTTTGCTATGAGTTCAGATAAATATATTCACATATGCTAAAAGTCTTCTGTTTGAAACAAAAATAAAATAATTATTAGAAAAAATATTTTTTGCTTACTTGTCTTCATTAAATTTAAAAACATGCAAAATTTTACCTAGATCTGATACTTGAAACGTTCAATCTGTTAATGAAATCAAACATAAGAACACCAAGCAAAAAGTCAAATCAAACTTGAGCGTTTGGTTTAGTAACAGCATTTGCACAAGCCAAATAATCACTATTCTAAATTTTTGTGGTAACTCCTAATAAAAATAAACAAACAAGAATTCATTTTATAAATGTGAACCACTTGCACACGAAGCAATTACAACAATTCCCTAATAATACAAATTGATATGCATAATTCCATTATCTTCCTTAAACACTCCAAAAAAATTATGTTATAAAAATTTGAGCTTTCATCAATTTAAAATTGATGGGAAAAATTTTATAAGTTTATTTTACTTAGCTTTTCCGGGAGTACACTTATATTTTACAGGTATTCTAATATAAAAATTAGGATCTATTGAGATTTATGGATTTGCCAGCTGTAGAAGAATTGCAGTAACCTTAAATAATTCATAAGTTATTTTATACAACATAAAAAATATACAGTATGCCGACTTTAAATGCTCTCAAAGGAGAAAGTACATGGATTTGTAGAATTATTCAATTTCCTGCTCCCCAAATTGGTTTATAATTATTCATACATAGATGGTTTGAATCCCACAATCTGCAGAGAATCTTTTTAATAAAAGATTTATTATTTCTATAATAAATCTAGTATTTATTTTTCTATGTGGTAGTTGTGTTGTATTCAAATACAACCACCAAACAGATAAATAAATACTTTTATGGAATTATTTAATTGTTACTGCTCATAGTAATAATAATACTAGTAGCCTCTAATCAGTCCAAACATTAGACAAAGGCTTCTCCCTGAGCTCTTAGCTTTTTCCATCCAATTCTTGCCAGCCATCTCTTCTATTTCATTTTTTGACTTCCTCGTCTTCTTTTTTCTACAGCTGGAGTCCATTGCGAGATTGTTCTGGTCCGTATACCATCCATTCGTGTCAGGTGACCAGCCCATTTCCACTTGAGAGTATTTGTCACATTCCAGGTCTTTACGGAATGTTTTGTCTTCCAATTTAAGCGTTCTATTAATTTCAGCTCCAAAATTGAATTTGATATTAAACTTTGAGTCACCTCGAGTTTGTTTTAGCCCACATTTGAGCATCATGCGTTAGCAGTTGGAATTATGCACTTCTAAAACACTTTCCATTTTACACTATTTGGTAATTCCCCCAATTGTTACTGTTACATATTTTTATTGGTTTTCAGGATATGTTTAACTGAAGCAATTTATAAAAACGTTTGTATTGTCTTGTTAAACGTATTCAAAGTATTATGTCATAAAAGTAATATTATATGAAATAAAAAAAAGTAAGATGGCGAGATTCAAACTATCGACCTATGAATAATTCATACTGTAAACCAAACCCTTTAACCACTAACCTTTGCTGTTACGTGGTATTACATTACCTTATCACATACTATTATTTAAAATGTCATATTCCTCATTAAAAAGGTGTTATAAAAATGAAAAAGTACATATATTTTTTGTAAAATGCTTGCCCCGTCTGCCTACACCTTGTTTCGAATATGCTTTTCCACTTTGGTGGCAGGAAATTCAATAATGCCACAATTAATGTGGTTTTCATATACTGCATATTCAAAATTAGCACACTGTATAACAAAAAAAGTGTCATACATGTAACAATATTTCAAATGATGTTCATTTTTTTAAATGTTACCATAAAAACGACATCGTACTAGTGTAAGTGTTAAATTTAGATTTTGGAGTATTGTATATCCAGATCAAGATAAAACTGAAATTAATTTTTTACTTTCAAATAACATTTTGGTCAACATATTATAAATCTAACAAATACTCCAAGTGGCACAATAAAAATTTTATTGTGTAGTCAGAGCAGATTCAAAAAATGTTTAAATTTATAATCGTGATTTGATTACACAATAAAAAAATCCAATACTGTAATTTGTTTCTGATGAGTATTCTAAAACAACCGTTGTTTTCTATTCAGAAATTCTTGCATTATTAAAATTATGGTACTGGTCAAGAATATGGGTCCCAAATCATGTTCTAATTTATGTTATAATTAGATAATGTAAACATTTGCTAACCTAACCTAACCTAACCTAAAATAACCTAACCTAACCTAAAATAACCTAACCTAACCTAAAATAACCTCACCTAACCTAACCTGGTACTGGTCAAGGTTAGATTAGGTTAGGTTAGGTTAGCAAATGTTTACATTATCTAATTATAACATAAATTAGAACATGGTTTGGGACCCATATTCTTGACCAGTGCCAAATTATGATACCAAAATTATTCCATTTGAAATAATTTTTCTAGATTTTTAAATGTGAAAGAAAAACCGCCGGCCTAATTTTCCCTTGGAAACAACCAACACCTAAATCTATGTAAATAATCTTCATACTAAACTGCTCTTTATCGAGTTGACATTTTCAATATATCCTTTTCTCAATTACACCACTCAGTAACTTTTACTAGGAGCCCTTTCCTAAAACTGTAGGTTCAAGACCAGGGCTGAATTAAATTAATGGAAAAAATTGAATGTTAAAGCGGTGTTGTATAAAATTTGGATTTTAAGCTACTCCCTGAAAAGAATGCCTGTCAATTTTGAGACATCCTGGACCAGCTCCTCTGTGTTAGTAAGTTGTACATGATAATACCAATTCTTCCACATTTGAATTCAGTTTTCACAATAGGTTACTCTGCATTTGCTTCTATGGAAATGGCACCAATAAAAGCATTAAATAAGACGCATGCAGATGCAGCTCTAGCCCAAAAGAGAAGGTTAGTAGAAACAGGAATAAAAATCAGCAGCACTTTTTATTAATTCTAAATAGTAACATCAGCAAGAATTATTCAATATTATAGTAGGACCATTAACAACCGAACTAGTGCATAGCATCACGAGTCTGCTGTATTTCCATCTATGTGAAAAACAAGTGAAACAATGTAGAGGTGAAGTAGCATAGCTTAATAACTGTAGGACCCATTCACTTTCTGAAGAAAACATCAAATTTACTAGAAGGAGGACAACATAAAAAATAATATTTAAATTTCTTAATTCCGTGGATGCGTGGCGTGTTCATGTGCAAACGCGTAAATATTCTAAAACTAAACACTACATCTCAACCGCCATGTCATTTAGTGTTTCTACCTTTAAATACATCATAATTTACCAGTTTCGTTTTCATAACCTTCTTAAAATTTTATTAAACCATCACAAATTGAAAATTTGATCAAGTCTATAATTTAGAATTTCAACAATTTCTATATTGTAGCTGAGCATTAGACCATTAATACTGAAAACGAAAATAATACACACATTTTTACATTCCAACAACTTAAGATATGTAAGCAAATGAAAATATATAAGCATGGGCAAGTAATTTGTAATCACCAACCAAGAAAAGGAAAAGATGTTGAGCTGTTAGCCAAAGAGAACAAGATTTCGGTATGATGGAAGATTTATTATGAAGACTTACTTTAGAACAACAGAAAAGAGAAAGAATTGAATACCTACACCTAAACCAAATATGGATCAAGAAGTTGTACTACCAACCGAAACAGAATAATCAATAGGACGAAGGGCAATAAGTGTATTGGTTCTGATGGCATCTAGGTATAGTGGATAAAAAAAGCAGGAGAACATATAAAGAAAAGGATATTGGATATCTAATAAGAAACATATGGGTGGTAAAACCGATATACAAGAAAGGCAATCAATTGGAATGGAAGAACTACAGCCCTATATCTGCGTTACATGTTACAAGTTCTAAAATCTTTACTCAACAAAAGATTAGAGGGAAGGCAAAAAAATGTATTGGGCATCACCAATGCGGTTTCAGAATAAATAGATCAGTAACAGATCAGATATTTTTATCTTGGGACAAATAAATGTACAAAGAATCTGACTAACCACATGCTCTTTATAGATTTTAAACAAACCTACGATTTTGTGGAAAGACAAGAACGTATACAAGCGGTGAAGAAGCTCAGGTTTCCTAAGAAGCCGACAGGTTTTGTAAAGATGAAGCAAGAATCGCAGTAAAAAATAGAGGGAAAAATGAGACAAATTTAGGAATAAATCAAGGCTATCCTTTTACAATATTGTGTTAGAACCGATCGTCAAGGAACTGTAGAATAAAAGAGGCTGTAAAATTCCATACCAACTTCTTGGTCTATGCAGATGATGTAATTGTTGTCCACGATTCAAGAAGGGCCAAAAATTTAACAGAAAAAACCGACAACTGAATCCTCAAAATATGGACTACCAATAAATGGAACAAAGTCAAAATATATGATCTCAAGAATTAATAAGAAACAAGAAGATGAACAATTTAAATGTAATAATTGATAGTGAAAATAAAAAATATAGTTTTGAAAGAGAAGTTTTGTATCTCATCAGGGTACAGAAATGAGAGACAGTGGGGGAATGAGCAATAAAATTGAAATGATGATTTTGGCCATATGCGAAAGGAAGATAGCGGGCAGGATGTCTGCAGGTGTAAAAGATGAAGACAAATGGAAAAAAAGGACAAATAAAGAACTCAAGGACACTTTCAGAGAATCAAATATCGTCAATTAACAAAACAAAACCAGTTAGGATTGCTAGTTCACCGTTAGTAGGATGCAGACTAACAGAATCCTAAAAATTTATGGAAGGAACAACCCAAACCGGCAAATAGAAAGGGGAAGCCCACAAGAGAATGACTACAATGTGTACTGGAGGATTATGAAAACTGCAAGTGGGAGATTGGCAAGAAATTGCAAAAAGAAGAAAAGAATAGTCACATAACCCAAAATGCCTTGAATGCCCTTAGAGCTGTTACAGGATGTCAATTTGAACACGTACCATGTGATATATCTCGGGAAGTGATCTTTTTTAGAAAACGTTTCTACAGCATGGAAGGGAAATTATCATAACTCATAGGTTTTGACATGGCGAATTGATTTTGCTTGACAATTTTAATCTGTTTTAATGCTGTCCCAAATTGTTGGGTTGTTTAAATTTAATTTCAGAATAATGATATCCATCATGACTTAAAGTATTTTTAAATAATATTTAATTTCGTCGTTGTCGCGAAATATTTAGTTTCTTAGTTATGAATTGTATTTAGTTCAGTCATTTTGTGTGTCACATGTTTTAATATTTTCCTACATAATGGTTTTTGATCTGTTAATTTTGTAATTTTGCTGGTTTCTCATATTAGCCTGAGGATGATCCCAAGTGGGCATCCAAAACGTTAACATTTTATACTTTTGAAACAAGATTAAATCCATTTTGTGGGATTTGACTTTGGTTTTATTCAACGACATATGTCTCATAGGGTAAACCTTCACCATTCAATCCCGTAGACACTAGGTACCCCAACAAAACAATTGCAAATGGTATGGTATGCGAAAAGTTCTTACAAATTGCTATTCAATAATGGCTAACATTTTTCTTCCAGACTCGGTTCCGAATAATTAAATTCAAAAGATTCTCAACCAATTATTTTAATTAAAATTTGTGAATATTAATATAAATCTTCAAAACAATTTTCATAATTCTCTAGTCGATAGTAAATTCTACTGTAAAATTCTCTCGAAACATTTTGTAAGATTTGTTGCGAAATAGTTCGGAACTCCTCCTTTTGTTGCAGTTGTGCGATGGCTTGAAGCTGAGTTTTGTAAACAGTGTAATTGGGTCAAGATCTGGAGATCTAGGGGGCCACCCTATTTTTCTGAGCAAGTTGTGAAAAAAAAATGTTTGCTTCTATTAAATAGCATTTACAAAGAGCTTTTCAATGAGGTATCACAAGGTGGGTGATACCATTTGAAATTTTTTTATTGCGGGGGCGTATACTTTAATTGGGTCTAGATCTGGAGATCTAGGGGGCCATTTTATTTTTCTGAAGCGAGTTGTGAAAAAAATGTTTGTTTCTATTAAATAGCACTTACAAAGAGCTTACCAATGCGGTAACACAAGGTGTGTGTTACCATTTGAAATTTTTTTATTGCGGGGGCGCCCAGTTTAGTTGGGTCTAGATCTGGAGATCTAGGGGGCCATTCTATTTTTCTTAAGTGAGTTGTGAAAAAATTTTTGTTTCTATTGAATAGCACTTACAAAGTGCTTTTCAATGAGGTATCACAAGGTGTGTGTTACCATTTGAAATTTTTTTATTGCGGGGGCATCCAGTTTAATTGGGTCTAGATCTGGAGATCTAGGGGGCCATTCTATATTTCTGAAGCGAGTTGAGAAAAAAATGCTTCTATTGCATAGCATTTACAAAGAGCTTTTCAATGAGGTATCACAAGGTGGGTGTTACCATTTGAAATTTTTTTATTGCGGGGGCGTCTACTTTAATTGGGTCTAGATCTGGAGATCTAGGGGGCCATTTTATTTTTCTGAAGCGAGTTGTGAAAAAAATGCTTCTATTGCATAGCATTTACAAAGAGCTTTTCAATGAGGTATCACAAGGTGGGTGATACTATTTGAAATTTTTTTATTGCGGGGGCGTCTACTTTAATTGGGTCTAGATCTGGAGATCTAGGGGGCCATTTTATTTTTCTGAAGCGAGTTGTGAAAAAAATGTTTGTTTCTATTAAATAGCACTTACAAAGAGCTTACCAATGCGGTAACACAAGGTGTGTGTTACCATTTGAAATTTTTTTATTGCGGGGGCGCCCAGTTTAGTTGGGTCTAGATCTGGAGATCTAGGGGGCCATTCTATTTTTCTTAAGTGAGTTGTGAAAAAATTTTTGTTTCTATTGAATAGCACTTACAAAGTGCTTTTCAATGAGGTATCACAAGGTGTGTGTTACCATTTGAAATTTTTTTATTGCGGGGGCATCCAGTTTAATTGGGTCTAGATCTGGAGATCTAGGGGGCCATTCTATATTTCTGAAGCGAGTTGAGAAAAAAATGCTTCTATTGCATAGCATTTACAAAGAGCTTTTCAATGAGGTATCACAAGGTGGGTGTTACCATTTGAAATTTTTTTATTGCGGGGGCGTCTACTTTAATTGGGTCTAGATCTGGAGATCTAGGGGGCCATTTTATTTTTCTGAAGCGAGTTGTGAAAAAAATGCTTCTATTGCATAGCATTTACAAAGAGCTTTACAATGCGGTATCACAAGGTGTGTCTTACCATTTGAAATTCTTTTATTGCGGGGACACCCAGAGCCTTAGGGGTTAAATAGGGACGGATACCTTATGAATCGCCTTGATTCCTCCTCCATGTTGTACAAACGTAAGAAAAATACATGCTAATTTGATCAAATGTTTGTTGTTATTATTATTAGTAAGTTAGCTATTGTAGCCATTTTTCAAGACGGCACACAATATTTCAAGATGGCGGCCTAATTTGCGACTGCTGATCCAGGTCGGTTTTTCTTCATGAAATTTGTTGCGTTCACTAAAAAGTGAAAACTAATTTGGCTATGCTGCTTGACTACACCATCACCACAAAAAAAAGAATCAAACACAGTGTTTGTAAGAATACAAAGTAAAAAAATCTAAAATTGTTGAAATAATTACCAAGGGATGAATTTGCATAATTAGAATAGAAACACTGCAAAGTGTACACTGTATGTGTGTGCGCATGTGGTGAACAAATCCCAATGCACCGAAAATGTATGAAGCTTACTTTTTTCCTCAGTGATGTCACCTTGTATTCGGGGCTGCTTTTCCGGCGGGCCTCCCAGACGCAGGTCCACGTCCTGGCTCGGTTCTGGACTCAAAGAAGTGTTACGATTACGCCTAATGTAATTACGGTTCTTAGTGGAACCCTTAAGTTCTTTGAAAGATGTAACATCACTCTTACGCAATTTAATATCTTTGTCACTTTTAATGCTTTTGGAATGTTTGTCGTTCTTTTTCTCAGCGCGAATCAATACACCACTATCCTTATCCGAACGAAAGGGGGCGCCACTTTTATCATAACGTACTGAAACGCTGTCTTTCTCACTACCAGTAGGAAGTGCATCCTTTTCAGAGCGAGAAGAATCTTTGTCAGAACGAACAACGTTACTTTTCTTTTTAATTTTGAAAGACTTACTAAGCGATCGGACTTTTATGCTCGGATCACCTCTGTTACTTTTAACGGGAGAACCTAAAGAACTAGAGGAGCTCTTTAAATCTGACAAGTCGGACAGCGAGCTGCTAGAAGTTTTTGACTCGCGGGAAAATTTACCAGTTTTTCGGGGCGAGTTGCCAATTTTCTGGGCGTGTTTAAGGGGAGAGGAATGAGGCGAAGTCTTGGACTTGCCATGGGATTCAATGTTACCTTTATTATTTACTAAACGAGCTTCGATACGATCGTTTCGAACACTCGCTTTATTGTTAACAATTTTATTGTCTGAATCTACTGTCACTTGTGTTCCAGACTTTGACTTAGACTCTAAGTGAACATTAGAATTAACTATGGCGGATGAATTTTGCTGTTGCTGCTGCTGATGGCGCAACAGACGGGGATCTCTGATTGGACGTGCGTTTACTAAACTAATCTGGACCGGCGTTATCCTCGGATTTGCTGGACTATTTTGCAGCTTCGCGTTCATTACTGAAGACACTGCCTGTAATTCAAAAAATATAATTATATAAAACAATCTATAATTCAAAACACAACATATTACAGATTTTGTAAGGCGTGATGCAGGACCTTTGGTAAACCCTCAGTAACTCTTTTACTTTCAACTGATTTAAGTGAAATCAAGAGATAAATAATTTACATCATAACTGTACAGTTATGATGTAACCAGTAGGGCGTGACACGGGAATACCAACGAAGGAGAGATCCTTTGTAACATTCCCCAGAAACTGCTAGAGCGAAGAGCGCGAAGAAAGACGGAAAAAGGGTGAAAGAACGGGGTGGAAAGCAAAGGAGAGAAGAAGAGGAGGAGGAAATGGTGGAGAGGCACATGGGGAAGGGGGAAGAAACGGGAAGCGCCAAAGATGAAACGGAAGCGGTGAAAAGGAAGAACAAAATGAGAGAAAAAATGAAAAAGTGGTTAAAAGAAGGAAAGAGAAAATGGGAATGGGAGTAAATGGGCGTTAGCAAGGAGGGTGAAGGAGATAGATGAATCGAAACAAAAAAAAGGAAAAAGAGAAAAAAGGGGGCAAGAGCATGAAGAAATGAGAAAAGAAAAGGAAGAGCTCGGAGAACGGATAGGGAGACAGCAGAAAATGGAAGGGTAAAGGGAGGAACGGGTTCACAATTGCATTGTAGTCTACCCTTTCAAGAGAGTAGACACTTTGGGGTATGGGGTCTTATTACGCAAAGCCATCCAATGACTCGGTCTCTAACGCGCGTTCCTTCCCCTTCCCAAAGTGGAAAAAATTTAAAATAAAACAGACAAAATATAATCAAATTTCTGAAAAATTAATTAATAGGTTGCTTGTTGGTATGTCAACATTTTGAAAGAAACTAATTACGAAATAGAGACCCTCGCGCCATCTGTTAAAAGTCATAAGAACTACAACCTGTACGTGTATAATACACGTACAGGTTATGGCTTCTCACAGATGGATGTATAGTTAGTTCATGGCAACAAGGAGCTTTGTAGAATAAGCTCTTCTCATTTCACGACGCGTCAACAACGAGAATATTCCAGAAGCTATTTACCTCGTACATATATAACAGCGCACGTATTTCGGTTAGAGCCAGTGCAATTATGTTACATTCATACAAGTATCACACGTGTGTGCAATTTTTACGGCAGCAAAGCTTGTTGTTTCGTGCCATCTACTATATTACAAATTGTACAAAAATGGATATTAGAACATTTTTTGGAAAGAATGGTAAGTATTGACGTTTATTTGGGTATCTACGTTTGCATGTGTTATGCCGCGTCCACACCAACCATGTCCTCAGTTATTTCCTGCGTAAATTTTTCCGACACACATGATTTACCTCTCAGAGGCAAAAATCTGGATGAAGGGGGACTTATAGACTTATGCCGTTTAGGTATCGAAGCAGGTGATTCACAATTAAATCACCGAAAAACGCGTCATACCGATCACCTATCATACAAGATGAAATAATTGATCTGTGTGGCACTACAATCAAGGAACAAATCGTCACAAGGATTAAGGAAGCTTACACTTACAGCATTCAGGCTGACGAAACCGCGGATATTTCGGGCAAAGAACAGCTGTCTATTAGATTACGTTTCTTCGATGAAAAGGCCAACACAATCGGAGAAGAATTTTTAGGCTTTGTCGAACTTGAAAGGCTTGATGCCAAAAGTATTGCCGAAGCCATTGAAGATTTTGTGACATATTTCAACCAAGACCCTGATAAGTGTGTGGGGTTAGGCTTCGACGGATGTACCACCATGTCGGGGAAAGATGGGGATATGCAGGAGATCTTGAGGCAAAAGTACAATAAAGCCTTGTATTTCCAATGCTCTTCGCACAAGCTAAACCTGGTCGTGAACGACTTAAAAGTTATCCCAGAAATTAGAAACTGCGTTGGAACTATCAAGGAAATTGTGGCTACGCGTGTGAAAGACGCGCGTTAAACTTTCCCAAATCTTCAGCAAAACACCGGATACGGATCAATATAATTCTTGAAAGGACGTCGGCACTTAGCCGGCGCCTCGGGGCTGTGGCCGGTAATTTCAAGATCTGGGAAAAAGCGTGAGAACGGAAATACTGCCCCCGCGCCACGATGGTGGACTAGAGTATAAGGGTTCCAACAACGTTCCAGGGGGATTAGTCTTCCGGCGTAGCTGCCCGTGCTGGCAACGTTTATAGTTAGTATTATGTATTTCGTTAAGTTTGTTCACTTGTTATTTTATTCCATTTAATAAACCGTTATAAAAACATTTCTTTGTATTAGTGTGGTTTAAACAACCAAAGTGGTGATCCCGTTTTTAAAACAACGCGCTCTTCATTAACAACATGAACAACGGCAACGGAACCGACGGCGCTTGTCCAGCAGCAGAACCCGCCACCCAGACGGCATCCAACACCACCGGCGTCGGGCATTCCATCGACCGTGCCAGCTTAGTGTGGTTTAAACAACCAAAACATAAACATATTTTTCGCGAGTCCGTTTTACGACGCAAGCTTATTGCGAACATTCCTAAAATTGTGTGAGACTAGATGGTCAGAGAAGTACAAGAGGATCCGTGTTTTTAAGGACCACTTCGTCAATATTTTTGAAGCATTAGAAACATTAGCTGAAGAGGGCAATGCAGCAACAAGAAAAATGCATATCAAATGCGTGCAACGGCGTGCAGATCTTCATTTGTAGCATTAATTGCGAAGTATTCCTCTATACTGGGACCCGTAGCAAATACACTTCAATTGAAGGCACTTGACATAGTTAACTCGTCATGCTCAGAGAGCATAGGGAAGATGCGGAGAACGTCACAGCTGACGTTTTAGAAGAAGCAGGGCGACATTGCAAAGAATTTGAATGTTGATATATCCGCCACCCGCGTTGCTGGCCGACAAATGTATACATAGAAGCAACTCTCCAGCCCCAAATCCATCCGAATTTTGGAGAAGGTCTCTAATAATTCCTTACTTGGATTCCATCATATCAAGTTTAAAAGTCTGATTTTCTGCAGACAAATCGCCTGCATTTTCATTGACACATTTCCATCTGAGTAACATGAAAGATGTTTCATTGCAGGAATGGAACGAAAAAACTTTCTCTTGTGCAACTCTATACAATTTGGAAGGCATCGATGAAGAAAGAGAATTGGGGTTCAAAATGTGGAATGAGGTTTTTTTCAACTATTAAAAAACTACTGTTCAAAAATTAATTTTATTAATAAATCGTTTTTCTTTTGCAATTGTGTATTATTGCATACCCCCCCCCCATGGACCCCTTCCCCCGTGAAAGAAGTTGGATTCAGAAAGCTGCCTCACCTTCCGTTTTGAACTGGATACGCCCTTGCCCTTCCATACGCTGCCTTACACTCCGCGTTTTGGAAGTAACCGTATTAACCAATAAAACGCGCAAGTGATGGCAATTAGTGGAAAAAGCGCACAATTGCAAACTAACTTTAAAAATTTACCACCGAATAGTTAACCAAGGCCATCGTCGGGTTTGTTTTATGTAAATCCACCCATCTTTCACATAACTAATAACTGTAAACTGTAACTGTAAAAATTTCAAATTCGTGTTTTGGTTGCCAGAACAATCGATTGGCAAGGAACCGATCACGCCCCCGCACAAACGCTTTTTTTAACTTTATATTTATTCGAAAAGTTTTGTGCCAGGTTGCCACACACGTAGAGCCGTATTACTCGAAAGGCTCTTTGCAACAGCGCAAAATCCGTATCCGCGCGTCGTGTGGTTACGGAGTTAAGGCGGTCCATGTTAAAAACTTACGCGCCTCCTGACGGCGGACCGCATAACCAGATCAGAACGGGACCACGCTACCGGGTAGTATTCGCCTATTCTCAACAGTTTAAGCCACATTTCTTTAGCTCGTGTCTTTTGAAAAATACAGGCCGAGGAAAAGTTTAGATATTTTCGGAAAGAACGCTTTTCGGACCGGAAACGACCGCCAGCGGGAAACGGAGCAACATATCCGGATGCAGATTTCGTAGGCAGGTCTAGGACACTCGGGTCTAGCATCCGTCGATCTCAAAATGGGCCGCCGATGTTTGTACCCCGCCATCTCTCGATTCTAGCGTTTTAGAATTTTTCGCCCCGAAGACGGTCATTTTAGAGCAAGGCGGTTATGTCAGTCGATGACTCGGTGGCGCGGTCCCGATAACAGTAATTTTCAACACTTTTTAGGCAAGCTAAACATTTTCCCCAGGTCGCTTTTCACGTCAAAAATCGTTAGCGAAGGCAACTGGCCACTCAGAAAAAAACATCGTCTCGATCAAGCGAGTTATGGGCCAGTTATTCGGCGTCAAAATCGACGAGTATGTCCGCTCGCTTCCACCACTGCCGTTTGATAACGGGCCGAACAAAATAAGCTTTCGCCAGGGCACGGTTGGACATATTTCCCAAACAATTCCGCGAGTGTGAGTCGCTTCAATTAAAAAAACGAAAAAATCGGTTTGGAAAGAATTTTTTATTAGGGCTGCGGTCGTAAACTCCAGTTGCCCTTAGTCTGCGTGCACGTCATCAGTTATTTGGTGACGTTACACCTTACTACGTTTATACAGCGAAAAATGAAAGCATGCAACCAAAAATCTTAAACTGTATATCATGCAAAACACGAATTCGTTTGCAGAGCGACATGTGAACATAAAAAACAGGGCGCGAACGCGAAGAAAACAAAATCCCTAGTTTTTATGTAGTTTCATATTTTACACTACATCTTGTAGATATTTTAAAATTCCTTTTCAAACATTCCGTAGGATTAAATAGAATTTCATATACGGTAGATATTGAATTCTATTTATTATATTCTATGTTAAATAGGTGTCTACCAAAGGCCTGTGTCACGGTGTATTTCTTTGAAAATCCACATAAAAAAAATAAGCCAATAAAACATGAAACTGTCTGCATTTACCCATACCGTTACGAGCTTGCAAAAATTTATAAACTTTTTCCGATTCCTTTTTTTATAATTTAGGGTATCAGTGAGAAGTAGTTAAATAGTATTTAAAAACACAGTGCTTACATGTGTTCCAGTTTTTGATTTCACATTTGTTGTATTACTTGTACTTTTGTTTGTACTTGCGGTGATCGCCAACTGTTTGGCAACTTCAGGTTTTAAAAGCAAGTTCTGCAAAAAATTGAATTTTCGTAAATCTTGTCCAAACATCAAATAATACAATAAGAATATTAGTTGAAGCAATGATGGTTCATTACCAAAAAAAGACAATACAACAACTTGATAGAAGTAACCTAACACAAAACCTTACAACGATTCCAGATGGAAGCGGCACAAAACATTTTTAGATATAAACAAATATTTTGCAATCCTGTCCTGTTTGGTCTGCAATTAATTTCTAATATAATGGATTCCTGCCTTTGTAGTGATGTCGTTACTAATACGTTACTAATACATTAAAATAATAAAATAATAGCAAAATGATTAAAATTGACGCCTTGCTATTTCTTCAATGCTGAGGAACCATGAAGATTCTTCAGCCACAGCCGCAATCAAATGATTATTCAAAAAAGTTTAGTATTTGCTATTACCACCATAGCTCAGATGCCTATGCGAATTGGGTTTCAAATTTGAAGAGTTAGTAAACATCCTCAATATTAACCTTGAAATAAATTCATTACATTCTGCAACAGTGTTGTCTCACATTTTTTTGAGTAGACAGTGTACAAATGAAGCAGATGTTTATCAATTTTATGACAGCCAATATAGCTGGGATTCAAATGGTAAGTGTCGCATAGCTTCTCCTACGCAATTCCGACTCTCACCTCCAAGTAGACTTTATATGAAGATAAAGGTGGTGTATCCCGGAACCTGAGTAACCTCACAAGAGACCTGGTAACCAACCCAGGTGGAAAGTGCGATCAGGGCACACGACAGTGGGAGAAATTACCCTTCGAAAAGGGGGTTGGCAGGGGGCTAACTATCCCTTGGGCTTACAACCCTTTTCCCGCAAAACAAAACACAGTTACGAAAACCCTAATTTCGCCTCAGATTGGACGGATAAGCCAAAGGACAAAGGATATGACTCTAGGAATTGGGAACATGAGAGCACTCTACCAGGCGGGTGTCCTAGACGCGACCATAAATGAAATTGAAAAATACCACCTAGATATAACAGCAATGCAAGAAACGAGATGGCCCGGGCGGGGCAGACTAAAGAAACAAGAATGGGACATATATTACAGTGGAACGACTGATAACACACACGAATTTGGAGTGGGATTTATAGTAGGAAAACGTCTAAAAGATCAAATTATAAACTTCGAGCGCATCAACGAACGAATGTGCTACATTAGAATTAGAGAGAGGTTCCACATCTCGCTCTTCTTAGTGCATGCACCCACGGAGGACAAACAAGACCAAGTTAAACAAAAATTCTACTCAGAACTAGAAAGGGGAATTAAAAAAAACATCTGAAAATGACATTAAGTTAATTATGGGAGACCTGAATGAGAAAATCGGACAGGTGCAAGCCTATGCCCTAATAGTTGGGAAATATAGCCTACGCCCTACACGAAACATACAATGATAACTGAGAAAGAGCAATAGAATTCGCAACAGCCCAAAACCTAGTAGTAAGAAGTACAACCTTGCCCCATAAGTGAATACATAAAGGCACGTGGACATCACCAAACGGGAACACAATTAATAGACCCCGTGCTAATAACTGCAAGACACTACTCTTGCATAACCGACATAAGAACAATGAGACGGGCAATATCTGAGTCGTATCATTTTATGATAAAAACAAAACTAAGGGAAAAAATCAAAGCTAGAGCAATCCCCGGAAACAAAATACCCAAATTCGACATTCATAAACTTAAAATAGAAAAAATACGAGCAGAAGCTAGTAAAAAAATAAGAGAGGATGAGAAAAACGAGCAAGGAGGAGTAAAACAAATACAGACTAAAATTAAAAATAGTGTAGTTAAATTTTTACAAACATATTATGGAAACGCATACTGGACTACACCGAGGAGATAATAGGGGCGTACCAGGCCGGATTGAAGAAGGGCAGGTTAACAATAGACCAACTGTTCGTAGTGAGGCAAATAACTGAAAAAGGGCGGGAATATAACACACCGATTTATCAACTCTTTGTGAACTTTAAACAGGCTTATGACAGCGTAGACAGGGGACGCTGTATGCCGTAATGGAAGAATATGGAGTACCACAAAAATTCATTAACCTAACCAGGATAACAATGAACAATCCAAACTCCTACGAATAAAGGCCTGAGACAAGGAGATAGTGTGGCACTCGCACTGTTCAACATGCTGCTAGAAAAAGCAATAAAAGAAACAAAAATACAAACAAATGGTACCATAGTAAATAAGTCCCAACAAATCGTGGGATACGCAGATGACCTGAACCTCATCGCAAGGTCTATACCAGACCTAAAAGATACGTACAATAAACTAGAGACCAAGGCACAAGAAATCAACCTAGAAGTAAACAAGAAAAAAACCGATCAGAAGACAAGGGCAAAATCTAACCACTGGAGATCGAAACTTTGAAGTAGTTCAACAGTTCAATTACCTGGGAACGATATAACACAAGAAGTGCAACGGCGAATAATAGCTGGTAACAGACCATAATACTCCAAAATATGTTTTAACTCGACAACAATTAATCGAAACACAAAGATCAAGCAATCAAACTATGATTAGACCTGTTGTTGCGTACTATGGTAGATACGCAATGTTGAACAATCATTTTGTTGGTAATGATTACACAAAATTATATGGAAACCATATTTATTATAAGATGGACTGGTGCTACCAGAACGTGTACAAGAATGAATACATGAAACTTTTAAAACTGGTGGCAGGTACCTGGGTCCCAAGAAGCACCCTTGTAAATCCCTTGCTCAGGTCTAGCTATTCTTAGCACTGTACAAAGAAGCACTTCTGGAAACCCCACGCTGCCGCAGCATAGGGAAAAACCTAGGCACATACGGAAGCCAAGCCTGGACACAGACAATGAGAACTGAAGAAAGGCTCCCAAGATTTGAGAAAAAAATACTACGGAAAATCTTCGGCCCGATACAAGAAGAGAAAGGATGAAGAACAAGATATAACCACGAACTAAGAGAACTTTATACCGGATGCCCGGATTTCGTAGGGACAACATGGGTATCTTTCTTATTATTAAAGATAGAGATTTGGTTAAATGGGCAATGTTGTGCAGGATTGAATGCTGATTCAAATTTCGTTGGCAAAAATGTTAAATTCCGAATCGTTTAGAAAGTATTTAAAAAAAACTGAAAATCGTGATTTTTTAAAAAGTCGAATATTTCCCTTATTATAAAAGATATGGAGAAAAGTTTTATATGAAAGTTATTTAATTTAATGAGACAAAGCCAAAAATTATGGCAAAATAAAATTCAAGATGGCGGTTTCCGAGATATCAATATACACTTTCTTATCTTAAATGGACGCCATATTGTTTTTTTACATGGGTAAATAGAATTTTTGTTTCTCTTTTCAACGATGTATAACAACCTATGTCTAAATACAAATTTATGAAAAATATTAATTGTTTTAATTGTAAATCAAGTGGGCCGGGATAACAATGGATAATTAAAAACAAAATTTATTTACAACACTGAACTGTAATACAAACTCAACTATGAAAACAATAATCAACAATGTTAAATTACTCAAATAATCCGCCATTGTTTGCAATGCAAAGTTGGCACCGTTTCTGAACACTATTAATTACTTTACGGATAGCATTGCCATAAATACTGTGAAATGCCTCAAGCACTGCTTCCTGCAATTCTTCAACGTTGTTGTATGTATGTAGGACCATAGACTTTATTTTTAACGGTGCCTCATAAAAAGGTATCACAAGGAGCCAAATCAGGTGATCTTGCAGGCCAACGTATCATTCTCTCATTAAATTGCTCATTAAAATAGTCCATAACGGCACGTGTATTATGCGAAGGACGCCCATCCTGTTGAAACCACAACTGTCTAGTTGTTTCTAGTGGCAACTCTTCTATTAAATCTTCAATCTCCTCTTGTAAAAACGAGAGATGCCTTTGTCCCGTTAAACTTCCATTAAAAATAATGGGGCCTATTAATCTATTATTTATTATACCACACCAAACATTGAAACCGAATGGAACTTGGTTTCGAACTGGAAGAGTCAGCTGTAAGTTAGTTTGAGAGTAGTAATGCTTATTATGTCTATTAAGCATTCCACAATTGCTAAACATAGTTTCATCTGTCCACAAAATGATATTCTTGAAATTGAGATTTGAGTTCACTTGGCCCAAATACCAGTTGCAAAAGTGTTTAAATTTATACATTAAAAATAAATTTCAATGCTTGATGTGGATTATTTGAGTAATTTAACATTGTTGATTATTGTTTTCGTAGTTGAGTTTGTATTACAGTTCGGTGTTATAAATAAATTTTGTTTTTTTATTATCCATTGTTATCCCAGCCCACTTGATTTAGAATTAAAACAATTAATATTTTTCATAAATTTGTATTCAGACATAGGTTGTTATACATCGTTGAAAAGAGAAACAAAAATTCTATCTACCCATGTAAAAAAAAATATGGCGTCCATTTAAGATAAGAAAGTGTATACTGATATCTCGGAAACCGCCATCTCGAATTTTATTTTGACATGATTTTTGACTTTGTCTCATTAAATTAAAAAACTTTCATATATAACTTTTCTCCATATCTTTTATAATAAGGGAAATATTCGACTTTTTAAAAAATCACGATTGTCAGTTTTTTTTTAAATACTTTCTAAACGATTCGGAATTTAACATTTTCGTCAACGAAATTTGAATCAGCATTCAATCCTGCACAACATTGCCCATTTAACCAAATCTCTATCTTTAATAATAAGAAAGATACCCATGTTGTCCCTACGAAATCCGGGCACCCGGTATATAAATCCCGACGTGGTAACATTCATCAAATTACTAAGACTGAAGTGAGCTGGGCATATGAAAGAAATCAGTGAAACATGATCTTAAATTTTTGATTTAAGAACTTTTTTGTTGAAAACGCGTGAAACACGAAAACAAAAAAAAATCGAATACAATAGAATTAATGGATTCAATGCGACATTAATACTGTGTTTGTATAATTTCCAGAGGAATATTCTCCCATTCCGCAATTGGTTGGCAGGCAGGGGTATGCGACTTCGGACATTTTTTTAAGAGCATCCCATAGGTGTTCTACAGTATTGAAATCAGGACTATTAGGTGGCCAATCCATTAATGGAATATCAACAGCATTCAAGTAGTCGATAACCTGTCTAGCCACGTGGGGACGAGCATTATCTTGCATGAATAAAAAATTGGGCCCCGCAAAAGGAGCAAATGGCATTACATCTTCGACTACAATGTTTTACACATAATAATCCACATTCATAAAAGTTTTACCTTTGAACGAGTAGAATCGGTGACATATCTAGGAACAGAAGTAGCAGGTAATGGGGACCTAACGAATGAAATAGAAAGAAGAATAACCAGTGGCTTAAAGAGTGCGGGAGCCCTAAGTAAAGTGCTAAGGTCAAAAAATATTTCCCGCGCAACCAAAGTGAAAGTGTACAAAACGATTATAAGGCCTGTAGTGACTTTCGGGGGGGGAAACCTGGAAGTTAAGGCAAAAAGACAAATCAAAGTTGTATGTGTTTGAAAGGAAGATACTAAGGCGGATGTACGGAGGAATAAAAGAAGACGGGCTCTGGAGAAGAAGAACTAACAAAGAACTATATGAAAAATACCGTGAACCTGACATAGTAAACGTAATAAAACAAAAGCGCGTGAATTGGCTGGGGCATATAATAAGAATGGAAGAAGCAAGAATACCTAGACAACTACTGTACCAAGAGGCGGAGGGGGCAAATAGAAGGGGAAGACCGAAAAGGCAATGGTTAAAGTGCATTGAAGAAGACCTGAAGGAGATGAAAGTGAATAACTGGGAAGTCAAAGCGGAGGACAGAAAAAAATGGAAAGAAATTTCCCAAAAAGCCCTGGGCCTTAAAGGCCTGTCGTGCTGATTATTATTATAATCCACATTCATGGACCTTGCACGTATAGGGACCAACTCTATTCGACCATTGAAGCAGATTCGCCCGCCCCAAAACATTAGAGCCACCGCCAAACGGGACCCTTGGAGAGATATTGCAACTTGCATATCTCTCTCCTCGTCTCCTCCAGACACGCTCACGTCCATCAGGAGATATGAGGCAAACCCTCGTTTCATCTAGAATAAAACCTTCTTCCAATCATTAACAGTCCAGTGTTGATGATTTCAAGCAAAATGTAATCTTTGAATTTTGTGCTCTCTGATGACTAATGGATTTTTTGCCGGTCTTCTACTGTTTAATCCAGCTTCATTTAAACGACTTCGAGACGATATCACAAGATTGGGAACAGCTACAAGCTCATTTTTTAGCACAGTCCTAGTGATTCTCCTGTTTCTTAGAACGGATTGCCTAAGAACACGCTCACCCTTTCAATGGGTACGTCGTTTTCGCCCTTGCCTTGGCTTTCGAATGTGAGATCCTGTCTCGTAAATCACGCGATTTAAGCTGGAATGCTTTCTTCCTATCACATTAGCAACATAACGCATCGAGTACCCCTCATTCAGCAAAGTTGAAGCTCTTGCTGTCTCCTCTGCTGATAAAATTCTTAGGCGATTCATTTTTCAAGTTTAAAACAATCGATTACAAAGAAAACTTCATGGCTAAAGATAACTTGTCTTAATAAGCAATTTCCGAACAGATTTTAAATCAATTTTTGGTAAAAGTGGCTTTAACTGACGATTGCCATCTTAAAACAAAACATTTCTTGATAGCGTTTGTTTGAAATGTGAGAGGAGGTCTAAAGGCTACTGGCAAGACAGTTAGTAAACTAAAAATTATCAATATCTCGGAATTAAAAAAAATATAATAGGGGTGCGTTAATTTTGTCCAGGAGTTTATATAATTTAATTTATGAAGAATTCTATCCATGTTTTGATTCACACATTTGATGGATCACCAGCAACTGGGCTTTTACAACCAAAGTTTTTCTGAGCCAACTCTTATAAATCTACTTAAAATTGGTTAGAAACTAAATCAAACTGGAAAACAAAATACTGTTTAATATCTAAAAATGTCTCATCCGGTAAATCCGTATGTACTCATCTAGACCATGTGAATTAAATTTAAAAGAAATCTTCCATACAACACTTTAGTAGTAAGTAAATCTGACCTGTGAATGTGATATATTTGGCACCGGTGTCCCTGTTGTAGCACCTGACACAGCCAAAACGTTGGGATTCTGATTCTTAAGCTGCTCTTGTAATTTCACTTGTGTCTGCAGCAGCTCCAGTTCTAATTTCTTTTGCTGAAGTTCCAGCAGCTCCCTCTGCTTGTCAATAAGCTTCTGCTGCATGCTGAGGGTTTTTGGATCTAGACTGGCAGAGCTTGTGTTTGTGATGAGTCCTCCCGCATGAGATTTTGCAATAACAGGTGGTGTGGCACTACTTGCTACTGTTGTGGTCTGTGAAAACTTTTGCTTAATAACATTTCTTATATAATTAACTGAAATAGATGCTGCTTGCAATGCTTACCGTAGTTTTCAAGAATTTGGGATTAAAATGAATACTACTGGATGGTGGAGGCGCAACAGGCCATGCGGGATCAAGCTGTGCGATATGGACATCGAGGGCGTATAACTTCTTTGGTGGCAGGACGTCGTTCCACGTTTGCCGTAATCTGAACATCTCTGCCCGGGTCCTTTCATCCACCTAGATCAATTAATTGTTTATTAAAGCAAGCTTATTTTTTTAGGTTTTTACTGGTGTAGATACACAAAATATTTTTTTATTAAAACATTCAAACTTTATATATAGGAGATAAAGTACCGAAAACAGCATCATGATCACCAATTTTCTATTTTTCGTTTTGAAACTACTAACTACAATTAAAATGGATACGAATAAAATTTTTTCCCTGCCTGAATTTTTAACATTACCCCAGAGTAGTTGGTTAGTCTGTAATCAACTATTTTTTAATATTTAAAAAACACAAGAGATAAAAAAATAAAAGGTACATACCTGCTCAAATACATTGCAGAACGTAGAAACAATGTTATGGCAGAAAAGTGATGTGTAAGGGCCTCCAACATTCTTGATGATACAGTCAATAAGATATAGCACAGGAAGCTTCACCTCGGTGCGGACCTACACACAAATAAACTCACTCTATGCAGCAAAGCCGCCTTGCTTCACACTTTTTATTACGAAGTAGTTTAAAAGAACTTAAGTTTAATGATGTTTTATTTGTAAGTTACATTAAATATGAATTTAATAAAAAAAATTAACACAGCAGAAGAACAGGAAGCGGTGTTCTGCTGCTACAACTTAATGATGCTATTACAATTTCATTCCAATGTTTTCCACTATTTAATTAAAAATCTATCTAAGCATGAGCTTCTAAACAAATATCCACCACAAATCTTAATATACAATGAATTGAAGTGTAATTTAAAAATTATTTATGTAGTCACAACTTGGGATTTAGCCATTAAAATATTTTGTTTTCTTTCAAACAGGTTAATGTTATCTACTCGATTACTTATAAACAGAAAAAATCAGAATCATGCCTTCTGAATATGACAAATTCTGCATCTGATGCGTTTAAGTCTTCATGAAGTTTGATAGTTTATTTCAACCGCATTCGAGATAAACATTTTCACTCAGGTTACTCGGTAATGTCTTCAGCAAAATCAAAAGTTAGATCACACAACGTAGAAGCTTGTGTTCTTCCAACTCCAAGTTCATCTGATAATGAGAGTTACAAAAATAACTACTTTTAGTAAACACAATCATATTCTGCATTATTATAAAAAAAAAATTAATTGAATGGATCTACGAGAAAGTGTATTCCTTAATGAAAACATATTTTCTGTATAGTGGAATTCTATAGGGGTACGTACAAGTCGAACTAACTTAAGAATATTATTGGTTAAAAACTACCATTTTGGTAAACAAATAAAATTGTTTGTAATTGTAGGGGATTTGTGGCAAGTCTTGAAATTTTGCTAATAGCTGACCAAATGAAATGTTCTTGTTGATGTCCTCCTTGGCCAAAAGAGCTGAATTCCGCCTATAAGATATCAAGTGCAATCCTAAGAGTAAATTTGATTGTAGAAACTAATAAACCAACGTAACATGTATGAAACAGTAAAGGCATGATTACTACCTGAAAATATAAGTAGAATAATATTAAATACAAATGTAGAAATACTTAAGATTCGCGATTTATAGTAAGATGGCAGTGGAAAAGCATTTTAATATTATATACAGTGCAGTTGCGATAATGCGAATAGCATAAAACTGAGGATGTTCATACTATCAGAACTGTTTACACTACTAAATTCCTAAATTTCTAGCGGAAACAATCAAAAATAAATATGGCTAATGTCCACCTAAACATGTGTTAAGTGAAATGCTGCTTCTTATTTTAAAAGGCACATCCTCGATGCTGTAGTATTTTTAAATAGGTAATTTAATTCCGAGTACATAGGGTTTGAAATCAAAAATATATTTTAAAAAAAGCTAATTCCTGCTAGTTCTTTGCATGGTTTTTCCTAGTGCAAGACCACAATGCTTACAACTGCCCCGACAGACTAACCCCCTCCTTCCCATAATACTTTATATCTATAAGTAATTAAGTAGCACCAGTAATAAAAATATTAAACTATTCACATAAATGCACCCTTCTAGTACATAAGTGTTCACGCCATCACAATTGTACTATATACAAACATAAAACACTTATTGTTATCCTCAAAAATATTTAACTTGTTAATTTATTTTTATTAATTCAAAATAATTAGTTGTATAAACTCCTTTTTAATTTTATGACACCTTCTTGCACTTGTACTAAAAAGCCACAAAGCTGAGGGGTGGAAATAATATTGCAATGCCATACATTCACTATTTTCAATGTTTTGAGTTGGCTACCAACACCTAAACAATTACAGTAAGACCTCGTTTAGCGGTTCCTCGATTAACGCTGATTCGATATAACGCGGTCTTCTGCTGGAAGCCTAAAACGTTCAAAATTTACGCCGATTCAAAGTATCGCATATAATACGATTATTCCCGAACACGAACCAATCAACAAAAGGTGGCAATTCGTCGTAGCGCTGTACTTCCCCTAAATCTATATTTGCTTGTTTGATTTCGTGCATCTTGTTCATTAGCAGTGAAACAGCGGTCGCGCCATCAATACGATTGAATGATCCAGATTTTGAAAGGCGTGCAAAAGCAAGACGAGGCGTTTTGGATGCGATCTCCTGCTACCGAGATTTGCATAATGAGAGAAAAGGAAAGAAACGAATGACACTGGACGACTCCATCGCAAAAAAATTCAGAGTTAAAGAAGAGCCAGGACTTTCATCACAAAAATGAACTTTATATTTCTGTGTGCGTATGTTTATTATTATGCAAATTAATATAAAAATAACTTTGTGATTTGTTATTTTTGTACGCGTTTCTGTTTCCCTATTTACTGTTAAAATGACCTCGTTTAACGCTGTTTCACTTAGCGCTTTGTCGTCTAGGAACGCATCCTAAGCGCTAAACGAGGTCTTACTGTAATCCTACAAATATTGCATTTACATACACAATAAGAACGGGTAATGGAGTTGTTATTTAAATTATGAAATATAGGACACCAAAAATGTTAAGTATATGACAACAATATCAGAAATATAGAAGTACAATTCCACATTTTTTAAAATATTCCATGTCCATGTTCATGGAATTACCAGACCCTGTGGAAAAAATTAATTCTGTAAATATAATTAAGGGCAGAGACGAGTAAAGCACTTTGGTAAAGTACTACAAAGTAGTGCTTGAAGCACTTTTAGAGCTTCAAGCACTGTGCCGTTTCAATTACTTTTAAAAGAATGTATTTGGTACTTGACATCTGAAACACTTTGTATAAGTACATGGGGCTTTAAAGCACTTTTGAAGTGCATCAATTACTTCAGAAAATAATTCAAATACTTTAAAAGTAGTTGAAGCACTTTTAGAGCTTCAAGCACTGTGCTTCAATTACTTTTAAAAGAAAGTATTTGGTACTTGACATCTGAAATACTTTGTAAAAGTACTTGGGCTTTAAAGCACTTTTGAAGTGCGTCAATTACTTTTAAAAGAAGGTATTTGGTAATTGCCATCTGAAATACTTTGAGCTTTAAAGCACTTCTGAAGTGTTTCAATTACTCTTAGAGTAAGTGAAGCCCCTTTTTAGTATTTCAATTACTTTAGAAACTGATCAAATACTTTAGAAGTGCTTGAGCACTTTTAAAACTTCAAGCACTGTTCTTTAATTACTTTTAAAAGACAGTATTTGGTACTTGACATCTGACATACTTTGTATAAATCCTTGGGGCTTTAAAGCACTTTTGAAGCGCATCAATTACTTCGGAAAATAATTCAAATACTTTAAAAGTAGCTGAAGCACTTTTAGAGCTTCAACACTGTGCTTCAATTACTTTTAAAGAAGGTATTTGGTAATTGACATTTGAAATAATTTGGGCTTTAAAGCACTTCTGAAGTGTTTCAATTACTTTTAAAGTAAGTGAAGCCCTTTCTTAGTATTTCAATTACTTTAGAAACTAATTCAAATCCTTTAAAAGTGCTTGAGCACTTTTAGAGCTTCAAGCACTGTTCTTCAATTACTTTTAAAAGAAAGTATTTGGTACTTGACATCTGAAATACTTTGTACAAGTACTTGGCGCTTTAAAACACTTTTGAAGTGCATCAATTACTTCAGAAAATAATTCAAATACTTTAAAAGTAGTTAAAGCACTACAAAAGTTCAGTGGTAGTGAAGCACTGTGCGCGCTGGAGAGACTTTTTCTTTTAAATTTTTTACATGTAATAATATTTGCTTATTTGTTAATAAACACGTAAAACTTACATCGTAAATGATATCTTAAACATACTGTTCGCACGTTTCATAGTTCTTGAAGCACTATGAGGGCTTCAAATATTTTACAACAAGTACTTTGTACTTGATATTTTTATTTTCAGTACTTGGTGCTTTACTTTTTCAAATACTTTGTAATTCGGGCACTTTTGTAAATGAATCTAACTGATACTTGTTACTTTAAAGCTCTCTGGCTCAGTGCTTGGTAATTGAAGCACTTTACCAGAGCGCTTTACCCAGGTCTGCTTAAAAGAAGACAAATTGGTGTTTTTAGGGTGAATTATTATTACTCTTAGCGACGTTTGTGTTACGATGTACACTTAGTCATACTAAATATAAGGTTATTATTATCATTATTCCTAGTTAACTTGTACATAACCCCAGAGAATTTTACACCAACTTGTTTTATTTCATTTGACAAAGTATAGTAAATAAATGAAATTATGTTGACTAGATTTGAATCTTCATTGATCTTCTATAATTTATTTAAATTATATAAAAAATCAATAGATAATAATTTAAAATATTCTAGTAAGCAGATACAATTCTACTTAATAAATCTTCAGTTACTTTTCTGTGCTATACATCGTAAAATTATACACGGCGGGTCTTAAAAACACATTAGAGTACCTTAAAACAAATAAAAAATATTTTATACCACAATCTTATTTGAAGGAGCCCATTTTACCTAGCTTTTTCATTACCATAACGTAATTTGTATGAAAATTATTCACAATACACGTTATTTGTACAAATAATATTATTTGGTGAAATTCCTTTTATGTTTCTATTTATTAATTCGGCAATTGGATGATATTGTTGCTCAATAACATGTAATACTTATTAGTTTTTTTCTCTTTATGACGAATGCTAATTTTTAAAATTTATTTTTTGATACTCTATCATTCACATCCCAAAAAAACAAGTGTTAATTCTAAGACATTATATAATATACGCTTCAGCTCAGATGAATTTGGATATATTTTCTACAACACAAACCCACTAGCACTATCCTAAAATACCACCTTTTCCTGTAACAAAAACAAATCTGAAAAAGTAACACAGAAATGACTAGTATTGCTGGATACAATTACGTTCATTCCATTTCTTTGCTTAATATGAATAACCATGGTGAATTTCCCTGGCCACAAAAACTCTTCTTAATAGTCCTTGTATATGTTCTCAGTATGTCTGGTAAATGTACGCCGAATCTTCTGTTTGCATTTAAAGAAACCGTTGACAATCCACGCAAGAAAGGTTTGGTTTTGTAACACAACCGACCCTTAACTGGCACTCATTTTTAAAAACAGTTGCACAATAAGTCACTGGTGTCACTTGGTTTATCTACTCGAGTTCTTTGTCAAATTTATCATTAATGTTAGTAGGTCACGTTTATGTTGTATATGCTATTTAATGGTAGAAGTTCTGTTTAGGGTTCAAATATTATAAAAGGTGAAGCGGAAACACTATAAAATTATTGCATAAACCTTTAACAATAAACAGGAATGTTTAAAGTCAAAATTAAATGGCACGAAATTACTCTTTGTGTTTGTTATTATTATTAATTATTTTTATTGTAGTTTATAGTCCAACAGTCGGAATGGTTTTTGAAATAACTGACAAATTCCAAGTGTTCCTCACTGTGCATAATTTTATATGTGATATTAATGGTCTACAACCAATGATTTGGAGCAAACTCTTAATTTTAGATTTGATGGTAAATTAAAACCTGCAAAGCATTTTTTGCCAAATTAATGTTTGGAACCGTTGGAATCTATTCACTATTACAAAACCATCTTCTTTGATGAGAATTGCTGCATGTTCTCATATTTTATCCAAATAACAACTCGAGTTTTAATTGAATACCGAAATAGTTTCCTGCGCACTATTAATTAAGTGATTTTTAACATTTTTGATGAAAGACGATAAAATCAGTTAGCTACATCCCTGCTATTATCCTACTTAATGAGAAAGATGAACTGCTTGTTTACATATGAAACAAACCACTTTCTAATCTGCAGTCACTACATCGTATCTGACACAACAAAGTAAATTAGTTAGAAACAAGCTGGCTCATTGTGAATAGGCACCGAATACTTACTGTACTTAGGCGAATAACAAAATAGTTAGTTTGATTCACAAGTAGAAAATTTCGCATTACACTCCCACACACCATTAGGGCGAATCCCAAGTCGTCACATTACAAACTACATTCAATCTCATTGTACATACCAAAATGTTCCACACTTCTCTTTTAAAGAAACCATTTTTGGAAATGGAACTGTAATACTACATACCAAAATGTACACAAATTTAAACTTTAAAAGGGCTTTACATATTTAATAACAATATTCCCTGTTCTTCCCAGCAGTCTGTGTACGGCCAGTATTAAATACATGTTAAATTAAAAAATCAAGCTGCAAATGTTGAAATTTAATAAAATTTATTTCTTATGAATAAAACTAAACTCTATTTGCTGAACATTGAGCTAGAACGTCAACAAACGCACGTGTTTGACTCACCCGAGCGCGGGCTGTGATTGGTCTACGCTAGATAACTTTACTTAACGAGTAATTGGCGTTCAAAACCTTTTACTTTGCGCCCGTAATTACCGGGTTAAGTTTGTGCCCTATTTGTCAACCACACATTGGACTACTTAACAGCGGATTGCTTTTACGTCAATATTTGTAATGCAGATGTCTCCAAGTCCATAAAACACCTTTACTTTAAAAAATGTTTTTTTCAGAGCGACCAATTCTTTTAAAAAAGAATTCTGACGGCGCGAACGTTAATTTAGAAACGCAAGGAATATTACGTAAATACACATCCGGTAAATCAACGCACCTGTCAAGCGTTTGTTTACGTTCTAGCTCAATGCTCAACAAATAGAGTTTAGTAAATTTTGATGCCTTGGATGAGAGTTTGACAGATTTGTTATATAAAAGGATAGAGACTACTTTGGATATTTAAAAGCTTTTTTCTACATGACATAACCTGCAAATAGCGCCGTTTTAACATATATTACCTGATAGAATAAGAGAATTTCGAACTTGCACTTGTGTAAATTAGAAAGAAAAATGCTAAAAATTGTCTCCTCCTACATTATAAGAAATCTCTCAATATATCACATTCAAGAAACCCTATAGTAAAGAACTGTGCTGTTAAATGCATACACATTATGTTTAATCGTTTTTAAGGGATCAAGGTGAAACAATACACTAATAACAAAGGCATATCTAGGTCGTAATCCCCCCCCCCCGTGTTGTAGTCAGTTTGTGTGAAAAAACAACACTAAAATGTAAAAAGGAACA
>JABXWE010002995.1:0-54517 GCA_014611495.1 Limonius californicus | reverse complement strand
CCCAACTCCCAAATACTACTTTAAATGAATAAAAAATGATAAATTTGCAGTATTGTCAATTTTAATAAGATATGGCATAAAACTATATTACAACTACCCCTAAGTAGACCCCAACTCCCCAATACTACTTTAATTGTATAACCAATTATAAATTTGTAGTATTGTCAATTTTAATAACATATGGCATAAAACTATATTAAAACTACTCCTAAGTAGACCCCAACTCCCAAATACTACTTTAAATGAATAAAAAATGATAAATTTGCAGTATTGTCAATTTCAATAACATATGGCATAAAACTATATTAAAACTACCCTAAGTAGACCCCAACTCCCCAATAATACTTTAAATGTATAAAAATGATAAATTTGTAGTATTGTCAATTTCAGTAACATATGGCATAAAACTATATTAAAACTACCCCTAAGTAGACCCAACTCCCAGATACTACTTTAAATGAATAAAAAATGATGAATTTGTAGTATTGTCAATTTTAATAAGATATGGCATAAAACTATATTACAACTACCCCTAAGTAGACCCCAACTCCCCAATACTACTTTAATTGTATAACCAATTATAAATTTGTAGTATTGTCAATTTTAATAACATATGACATAAAACCATATTAAAACTACTCCTAAGTAGACCCCAACTCCCAAATACTACTTTAAATGAATAAAAAATGATAAATTTGCAGTATTGTCAATTTCAATAACATATGGCATAAAACTATATTAAAACTACTCCTAAGTAGACCCCAACTCCCCAATATTACTTTAAATGTATAAAAATGATAAATTTGCAGTATTGTCAATTTCAATAACATATGGCATAAAACTATATTAAAACTACCCTTAAGTAGACCCCAACTCCCCAATAATACTTTAAATGTATAAAAATGATAAATTTGTAGTATTGCCAATTTCAGTAACATATGGCATAAAACTATATTAAAACTACCCCTAAGTAGACCCCAACTCCCCAATAATACTTTAAATGTATAAAAATGATAAATTTGTAGTATTGTCAATTTTAATAACATATGGCATAAAACTATATTAAAACTACTCCTAAGTAGACCCCAACTCCCAAATACTACTTTAAATGAATAAAAAATGATAAATTTGCAGTATTGTCAATTTCAATAACATATGGCATAAAACTATATTAAAACTACTCCTAAGTAGACCCCAACTCCCCAATACTACTTTAAATGTATAAAAATGATAAATTTGTAGTATTGTCAATTTCAGTAACATATGGCATAAAACTATATTAAAACTACCCCTAAGTAGACCCCAACTCCCCAATAATACTTTAAATGTATAAAAATGATAAATTTGTAGTATTGTCAATTTCAGTAATATATGGCATAAAACTATATTAAAACTACCCCTAAGTAGACCCCAACTCCCCAATAATACTTTAAATGTATAAAAATGATAAATTTGTAGTATTGTCAATTTCAGTAACATATGGCATAAAACTATATTAAAACTACCCCTAAGTAGACCCCAACTCCCCAATAATACTTTAAATGTATAAAAATGATAAATTTGTAGTATTGCCAATTTCAGTAACATATGGCATAAAACTATATTAAAACTACCCCTAAGTAGACCCCAACTCCCCAATAATACTTTAAATGTATAAAAATGATAAATTTGTAGTATTGTCAATTTCAGTAACATATGGCATAAAACTATATTAAAACTACCCCTAAGTAGACCCCAACCCCAGATATACCTTTAAATGTATAAAAAAATTAAATTTGTTGTATTGTCAATTTTAATAACGTTTGGCATAACACTGTATTAAAACTACCCCTAAGTAGACAACAACCCCCAATAATACTTTAAATGTATAAAAATGATAAATTTGTAGTATTGTCAATTTTAATAACATATGGCATAAAACTATATTAAAAAACTACGGCCAAGTAGACCCAAAACTCGCCCAATAATACTTTAAATGTATAAAAAATGATAAATTTGTAGTATTGTCAATTTTAATAACATATGCCATAAAACTATATTAAAACTACCCCTAAGTAGACCCAACTCCCAAATACTACTTTAAATGAATAAAAAATGATAAATTTGTAGTATTGTCAATTTTAATAACATATGCCATAAAACTATATTAAAACTACCCCTAAGTAGACCCAACTCCCAAATACTACTTTAAATGAATAAAAAATGATAAATTTGTAGTATTGTCAATTTTAATAACATATGCCATAAAACTATATTAAAACTACCCCTAAGTAGACCCAACTCCCAAATACTACTTTAAATGAATAAAAAATGATAAATTTGTAGTATTGTCAATTTTAATAACATATGCCATAAAACTATATTAAAACTACCCCTAAGTAGACCCAACTCCCAAATACTACTTTAAATGAATAAAAAATGATAAATTTGTAGTAATTGTACACATTTTAATAACCAGTACGGCCATAAAACTATATTAAAACTACTCCTAAGTAGACCCCAACTCCCCAATACTACTTTAAATGTATAAAAATGATAAATTTGTAGTATTGTCAATTTCAATAACATATGGCATAAAACTATATTAAAACTACCCCTAAGTAGATCCCAACTCCCCAATAATACTTTAAATGTATAAAAATGATAAATTTGTAGTATTGTCAATTTTAATAACATATGGCATAAAACTATATTAAAACTACTCCTAAGTAGACCCCAACTCCCCAATACTACTTTAAATGTATGAAAATGATAAATTTGTAGTATTGTCAATTTTAATAACATACGGCATAAAACGATATTAAAACTACGCCTAAGTAGACCCCAATTCACAAATACTACTTTAAATGAATAAAAAATGACAAATTTGCAGTATTGTCAATTTCAATAACATACGGCATAAAACTATATTAAAACTACCCCTAAGTAGACCCCAACTCCCCAATAATACTTTAAATGTATAAAAATGATAAATTTGTAGTATTGTCAATTTTAATAACATATGGCATAAAACTATATTAAAACTACTCCTAAGTAGACCCCAACTCCCCAATACTACTTTAAATGTATGAAAATGATAAATTTGTAGTATTGTCAATTTCAATAACATATGGCATAAAACTATATTAAAACTACTCCTAAGTAGACCCCAGCTTCCCAATACTACTTTAACCCTTAAAGTACTACGCTATTTTTACCAACGTAAAGTACTACGCGGGGTCTCTGAAGGACCCCAGGCTTTTTTTATATCTACTTCGCTGATTTTAGGTAGTATGGGTGAAATAAGTAAAAACAATATTATTTAGTATGTAATATATATTTAAGGAATACAACGAAACAGAAAATAACACGAGTTAAAGTATGATGAACAAAAAAAATTAAACGTCTTCTTGGAAATGGGTTATGCACTTTATGTTTGAATAGCTGCGTCTATGAATTGCACAGACAAATTGGTTGCATTGATTACATTTGATGTTAACCTTTTTGTCCTGTGATCTAGAACACAGGTGGCACCTTCCCCGTTTTTTTACGTTTATTCGGATGGGCTCTTCGGGTTGTACTGGAGGGCTTACTCCACACGCAACCATTGCTCTGTATACATTGGCATTGTTCTTTACGTCCGGAATTCGCCGTTCCATGTTGGGTGTAGCCAGTTGCTTGCCTAAACATTGGAGGAACATTTTCCTCGATGAGGATTTTGACATTTTAGAAGGTCAAACCACTTAACACTTTTGTTCACCACGGTTGATATGAGATTGTGTGGTAGTTATTCACTCACTGCGCTTCACTGATAAGAAACTGACGTTTGCACCCACGACGGGGTGCTTTATAAACCCCTACCAATGGGTAGCCCCACCCATACAAAAAAGGCTTCGAATGGTCCACACTGTTACAGAACATTCCACAACATTCGAGACTGTTCTGGAATGTTCCACAATGTTCCAGAGCATTCCACAACATTCGAGACTGTTCTGGAATGTTCCACAATGTTCCAGAACATTCGACAACATTCGAGACTGTTCTGGAATGTTCCACAATGTTCCAGAACATTCCACAACATTCGAGACTGTTCTGGAATGTTCCACAATGTTCCAGAACATTCCACAACATTCGAGACCGTTCTGGAATGTTCCACAATGATCTGGGATGTTCCGGTATGTTGTGGAATGCTCTCTAATACTGTGGAATGTTCTGGACTGTTCTAGAAATGTACTAATAAATTATAACATAATATACTACGCGGGGTCTTCTAGGGACCCCAGTCACAAAATAATCATTTTTATAAAAAATATACAAGCAAAAAATCCAAATATGATTAAAATCGTTTATCAAGGATGGAAAATCAGGTACCAATAAGGAAAATATGCAGAAAAAGATAATTTCTAAAATAACTTGAAAAATGTTAACTTGGGGTCCCTGAAGGACCCCGCGTAGTACTTTAAGGGTTAATACCACAGTATTATTATTTTTAATAAATGAATAAAAAATTTTAATTTTATTCCCATTTCTTTTTAGTAAAATTTCCCAAAGAAAACACACTTCGATTAATTTAAACAAGGTAACTTCTTTTTTATTATTAAACACTTTAATTATTAATAACACAATTTCTGGTCACATTATACATTTAACTATTTGACATTTTGTAAACAATGTAACCTAACCCAACTTTTGAATTTTGAAATGTCACGCCTATTTTTACAATAAAATTAAATTTAGCACTGATTTAAATTGCGTGCATTTAGTTCGATGGCCAAAAAGGTACTCTCTTCAAATATTTCTGCCAGAAACCTCTACAAAAACTAACAAAATAACATCGTTACTTAGCAACATCATAAAAAACAAGGACAGTATTTGAAACAAAATGTAGGGAATATTCTAGAAATCTGATAAATAAAATTAAAACAATTAATATTAAGCTTATGAATAAACATATCAAAAAACTAATTTCATATTCGAAATCCATGAATTTTTTAACAAATTTTGATACCCAACAATGCCATATTTAAGATGAAAATTTTTAACACAATAAAATATTGTTAATATAAGCAAAATTAACATGAAAACAGAATAAAATTAACAAAAACACAATCCTAAGATCATAACACAAGTTAAGCAACATATTAACATCCTATTAAACAAATATACACAAAATAATGACAAAATTCTGTATTTAACCTATAAATTCCAAATTTTATATAGAAACACACTTATAGTTAATCAAACAACATAAATTATCGAGGAAACCTAATAAATACCTTCCTAGATATAACATTAAATTAAATTAGCTAACATTAAACTTTTAAAATCAAAATTTATATACTTTTTATCGAAAAATTTAATATAATTGTAATTTCTGAGTTTTAGGGCTCTGGTACTGTTCAAAAAGACCCACATCATCGTCAACAACGAGTATTTAGTCACACACAAGAATTTCAAAAGGCCATACACTGTAAAACTTCACTTTGAGTTCATATTTCACATTACGAAGCAACGTACGAAGTATCGATAACAGAATTTACATATAGCAGGTTTATAAATATAGTTTTCACTATAGTTTTACATTAATTGTTATACATTATGACATTATTAATCTATCTAGACTATATTTCAGGTTAAAATATGGATTTTTGTACCAATAAATATCCTTTTTAATATATAACAGTCCTTCCGAAGGTATTTTAGTGTAGTTTAAAGCATGATAAAGACATTCAACAAATAGTTAATAATAATTACATTATTTTAATATAAAAATCATGGCAATATATATATATATATATATATATATATATTGTAACGGGCCATAATGGTGACAAGTGCATAATTTGGTGTTTAATTACCAATTTCACGAAGCTTCAACATTTTGAAGATAAGAGACCAACAACAAACATCTGCCACAGCCGTGACGCGGAATGTTCCAGAACAAACGAGTCGCTCTCTACACCAGAGGGGGGAGCGCGCATGACGGAAATGACGAGAATTGGCCAGTATAAAACCACGAGCGCGGCAAAGGTGGAAAATATTCCTAAGCCTTCTTTTAAGAGTTTTCTTAAAAGATCCTAGTGTTGAAAATCCGATCCTGAAATTAACCAGTCTAGTAGAATCCGTTTAATAATTCCTTATACTTACCCGAAAGTGAATTAATAATTTTCCAGTATTTTTGCCGTTGTATTAACGAATTTAATAGTTTTAATTTTCCAGTTACCGAGTCCGAAGCTGAGCGAGCTAGTGTCCGTCGACCCTAGATAGCCGTCGGGGTAATTTGTTAAATTATACCGCCGTTCGAAATAGTTGGATTTCCAGGACATTTTTGACAGTAAAGTTAGTAGATATAAATATTTAACATGCTTTGCTTGTTCATCTGAGTACCCAGTAGTACGTTTTCCCTGAGACAGACATTTTTATTGTTGTTTAACCGGTGTTTGAATCGGTGAACATCAGTAAATAATTCTGTTTAAAGGTTATTATTGATAGGGGAACCAGTGTCTGAATTGGTGACGTACCTTAACTTTAATAACACCTGTTGTTAGTAGTTGAACACCCTGTACAAGCTTTGTCGGAATTTGTGGAGAAATTTCACAAAACGTCAAATTTTTGTAAGTCCCGCTAGAAGATTTGAATTGACTTGGAGTATTTTGAACAGTTCAAAGCGATCTACAAATTCTGTCGCAGAGTAATTTTGTGCAAATGAGTAGAGAGAGTAACCCCATTCTCTTTAGATAGGCTGGAGAGTTTTAGCCCACTAATTAGAGTGCATTTTCCGTGTGCCCGATATTTTTGTTGTAAAAGTCAGAATCCTATCTCCCAGAGACTACCTAGGTTATAAATTGTTGGAGCGTTCGCGGCCCGTATGAGCAGCAGGGCGCAACGTTACAATATATATCCTTTGCAGTTTCTATCAGAGCAATAGGTATTTGCCTTTCTACTAAAAGGTGTGTTAAATGATTCAGCTGTATTCTATCAAAGCTTTTTGAAGGTCGATAGAGCACATGTGGGCAGGTTGATTAAATTCTAGTAATTTTTCTGCAATCTGCCTAATTACGAAGAAGGCGTCTGTACATGATCTACCGCTTCTGAAGCATTATTGTTCTTTAGCTAATGTTATTTCATGATTTTTAATGTTATTCTTGTATTTAGTTTTAACATGGTATTTAATAGATTGATTCCCCTATAATTCTCCGGGAGTTTTTGTCACCTTTTTAGAATAAGGCGATCATTATCCAGGTGTTCCACTCATCGGGAATTTTCCTGTTGTTTAATATTTTGTGCAAGAAGTTAGTAAGTTGAGCTATTAATGCATGTTCTCTGTATTTTATCAATTCATTAGCTACGCCATCTGGCCTTGTCTTGTTTTAGTAAATTTGTGAAATAGTCTACCCATTATTCTTTTGTAATTTCCCTAGTTTCTACGATTTCTTTAGTTTATGTTCTTAGTGATTTTATAGTGTTCCGTATCTGCTTTTGTAGGCCGTAAAAGTCATGCTCCATCCTTAGAGAGAATTGCTCCCAGTGGTTGGCTTTTACGTTTCGTATTTCGGCGTTCACGTTGTTCCTTATTTCTTTATGTGCCTGATAGCTTTCTGGCGTTGGTTGCGATTAATATCTCTTATATCTTGTTTTTGTTTGGTTAGTTCTTTCACCTCTTGTTATGTTCATTTTAAAATGTGCCGCTTTATACGAATGAATTAATTCCGTAATTTGTTTGCCGCTTCGTAGGAACGAATATCGTTATTTTAATTGAAGTCTTATTTTGGGTTACCATTTTCGCTATTTTGTTTTGTCTTGAAAATTGAGTTACGGAACGCCGGTTCCCTTAAACCTTGAAAGTTTCTTTCTGATTTTCTTCCGACCAAATTGCCGGAAGTGTTGATCTCGGCGTTGCACGCGTTATAAATTCCTTCTAGAACTGCTGCGTAAGATTTCGAAATGTGGTGCAATATCTTGGGAGAATGGAGGTCCCGTTGCCTTTTTGAGTTAGTCCATTTTCCATCTTTGTGGGCTGCGGTCGCCCGTACGGGGGCCGTAAAGAAAGTCAGTCGAAGTCAGACCCTTGAGACCGGCGGTTGTAACGTTGCATATCGTTTCCTTTTTCTTCGCGGCACTTTTGCTATTCTAAGTTTTACCGTACCGTTTTGTTTTGCTGTAGAGCGGGAGTAAATCGACTTACAGTCGGATATATATATTATAAGCGATAGCAAAATGTACGCCTTGGTTTTGGACAATTAAAGATTATAATTGCTCCTGTCGAATTTAGTTCGGATCTTTCTGATGCAAAAAGGAAATAAAGAAATCGTGCAAGTGTTTTGCTGGAATTTGGTTCGTTCCCGTCGTCCGAAAAAGTCTCTCTTCTGTCTCCACGCTAACTGACCTAGTTGGAAGCAACTTGTCACTCTACAGGGGCGTAACAGCTACCCTTGTTCCAACGCTGCCCCGAAGAACGTTGTCCTCCGGCCCTTTATGTTTTTCGACCCTACAACCGGAAATCGCCGTTATATGTGCCTGTCTCCTCCGAACTTCAAGGTAAAGAATCCGTTTTTTTGTTGTGTAGTGTAAAATAAACCTTTTTTTTTGCTCGCGTCAACTTGCAGAATTTCGCGATATTGAACCTCTTTTTAGGCAACCTAAAAGCGATCTTCAATCGCTATTCATTTATTGTTTGTAAAAGATATTAATATAATATTTTTTCCTGTAAACTACGCCATTGACCACACAGATTCATCATAGTATAAATATTGTGCGTCAACGGCGGCGTTTCCTAAACGTTCAAGGATTTTAATTGTAATTGTAATTCAAACTTTGGCGTTATAACTCGTGTCATTTTTATTGTATTGCCACACTCTTAACTATTTTATTATATGTGTTTCAAAGTTTACTGTCTCTTATTGTGTCTTTTGTACTTGTTGGTGTAAGAATTTTGCAAGCTTTAAATATATAGGAGGAGGCACGATAACGGTAAGTTCCATTCCCGTAAGCTGTTGGCTTCTCGGCCTTCCACGAGGACCTACAACCAGCTGGATTTGGAAGGTGGCGCCCACTTATTTTGACTCGCCCTGTACACAACTAAAGATTTTCTCCCATAAGCGATTTTCACGAACTCCCACTACTCCTCTGAGCTAAGCTGTAGGCCCTTTTCCATCCGCTTGTTTACGGGTCGTCGAAAAGGCTCGATTGGCCTGTAACAAATTAGCTCCGCAACGTGGGTCTTTTTTTGTGGCCCGTAATACTCTTTGCAGAATCATGGTTTTTTATTATGAGAGTCTTGACTATTTGTTTTAGTTTCCCCCAGTACTTCTTGGGCTGCTTTTATTATATTGTTCTTCTGTTTTATCCAGCTAGTGTTCATATCGTCTTCTTCCTGTATAGAATTGTTATTCAGTTGTTCTTCTAATCTATTTTGGTGTAGTGTTTTTATAGACTCTTCCTGGAGGGATTCTATATTTATTTTGGTTTGGTACTGTGATGTCTGTTTTCTTTTCCTTTTTATGTTTACTACTATCTTTCCCATAACCAGGCTGTAATCGCTTCCTATATCTGCTGAATTCAGGGTTCTGACATCTAGGGTTTGTGATGGATGTATTTTCCTGTTCGTTATTATGTAATCGACGGTAGGCTGCCGCCCTCTTGTATCCTGCCAAGTAATCGTTTGTTGTTCTTTGTGGTCGTAAAATGTGTTGTTTATTCTCCGTTCATTTTTTGCACAAAATTCAAACGTCATCTCTCCATTTTCGTTAATTACATTTTCGTTAAACCGTTGCTTGATGCCAGGTATCACGGCGTTTCCAATTCTAGCTTTAAAGTCGCCCATTAGTAGTAGATCTTCTGATTTGGGGATTTTGTTTGTTATTGCTTGAAGGTCGTCATAAAGTTGTTCTCGTTCAGCAAGCGGGTTTCTAGAATCTGGTGCATAGATTGCTACTATGTTCAATTTTGTTTTGCCAGTATTTACCTTGGTTGTAATTATTTTTTCAGATGCGTAGATGAGTTCGCCTAAGTTGTCTTTGAACCGCTTGTGCATCAGTATTCCTAATCCTTAATCCTTTATCCTTAATTTTAGCTCTTTTGTGTTTCTCGACTCTGGTGTACATTAAAATATAGTTGTTGTAGGTCGATGTTCTTTTGCCTTTATTTTTTGTTTCTGCTATTGTGCAAATGTCGATGTTTTTGGCTTCCAGTTAAATTATGATTTTCTTTTGGTTTTTCCATTTTCTTTTCCTTCGACTCCTACAATTCGTCATCTTTTAAATCCGTCCAGTTTCCATACCGAGGCTTGGTAGTGGTGCTTTGAACAATCTATGTTTCCGTCCGTGTCAGGTTGCTAACCTAACTAGGAAGGATCTTTTATCGACCTCCTCAGATCTAGATCTGAAGTGTTCCGCGAGACGGTGGCACCAGTATTGCAGCATATTCATAGAATATCGCCATATATCTGCGGTATAGCCAAATATATTTGCAAACTTGTTAGAATGTAGTACACTGCTCAACAAAATTAGGGGAACACCTTTTTGGGCGCCTATAAGTTTTCCAGGAAATGATGAAAACAGGATTTTTTCTTGTTGTATTATTCTCTAGACCATTATTGACAAAGTGCAAAAAGAATTACGGTGATTCGTTTGCTCGTTTACATCGCAGACACCAAAATGTAAAGAAAGTCTCAAAACAAAGTGGTTTTCGACCATAAAGCAAACATGTGAAACTTACCAAATTAGTCATTGGACACAGTAGAATCGTCAGTTTTGACTTTTTCAGTGCTCCTGAGTCCAAAATGCGTTATTCAAGTGAAATTGAAGTCGCGAGGGCTGTTTCTTTGCTTGAAGATGGTCGATCGATGCGATATGTAGCAAACCAGCTTGAATCGACTCCATCTGTTATCTGCAGAGCATAGGTACCAAGAAACGGGTAAATATTCTAGGAGAATTAGACAAGGCCGTGAGAGAAAAACTATCCCTCTGGACGACCGATATATTGTTAATTCTTGTCTTCGCCGACGAACTGCTATTGCTCATGAGCTACACAATCTACTCCGAAATGCCACCGGTGTGATAATTTCAGATCAGACGATTAGAAGACGACTCAAAGAAGTCAATCTGACTTCTCGCAGGTCTGTGCAAGCTCCTCGCTTGAGCAGGAATCACAAAATTAGCCGTCTAAACTTTGCCCGCGAACATGTGCAATGGCAACTTCGACATTGGAGGTCTGTGTTTCTTACATACCAGTCGCGGTTTTGTCTAACTCGTTGCGATGGTCGTATACGATTATGCAAACGTCCTGGAGAGCGACACACTACCGCATGTATACAGGAAGTGAACCGATTCGGAGCTGGATCGGTCATGGTGTGAGGTGGCATTAGTATAGACAGTCGCACAGACTTCGTTGTCGTTCCCCAACGTCTCAATGCACAAATTTATGTTGAGACGATTATTCAAGAGCATGTTGTGCCATTTGCGAACAAATTCGGTGATGGATTCATCCTATAACAGGATAATTGTAGAGTTAGTACCGCTAATTTAACAACAAACATCCTCCAGGAACAAGAAATTCAAGTAACGGGGTGACCAGCCATGAGTCCAGACTTAAATGCCATCGAACACGTTTGGGATTTAGTCGACAGGCGCATTAGGAAGCGTCCTGCTGCACCTCAGACTCTTCAGGAGTTGGCTGAGGCCTTTGTAGAGGAATGGCGAAATCTACCACAAGACATGTTAAGACGTCTTATTTGCAGCATGCCCCGACATTGCCAGACTTTTATTGAAGCTAGTGGATGGCACACGCGGTACTAAAGCTTGGTATTCGGGCTTTAACAGAATTTCCATTACATTTTAAGTGATAAAACACATTTTGATTTTGGTAGGCTTCCCAATAGTTTGGTGTTACTCAGGAAACCCGTTTAATTACAGCATATTTGTTGTTTGTATCTTGTTAAGGAATGTTGAAAGAACAATATACTAAAGTTGGTACTTGCGTCTGCCTTTAATTTGAAAAATTATGTACGGCTAAAGAAGTGTTCCCCTAATTTTGTAGTTACTGAATCAACAACACGGAACTAATATTTTTTATCGATTTTCTAACGATAAGACTAGGAATAGATAAGACAAGATTGTATAGTTTGCTCAGCGTTTCAAGAAGTATAAGTTATAACCTACCTTGCTTTTTGGAAATTTTGAATACATACTGTATATATGTTTAATTGCTAAATCGTTAATAATTTTTTCAAGCAACGATATTTTTACTTTGGTAACTTACCAATTTAAACAATTTTTAACTCCATATGTTATTAAGAATATTTACACAAACCGAAATCAGTAAAAATGGAACTGAGCTTGGAAAGGCATTTCTAGTATTTAAACGTTACATCGTCTGTGAAGTACATCAAACATATAATAGACAATCCAGCGAAACTCCAATGAAGGTAGATTGCGAGTTCGCAAAAGCAAAGTCACAAACAAGCAAGAGGAAATTCCGTTACTAATAGAAAACAACATAAGGTACATCGCAGTTGAGGATATTGCAAAAACTTTCGCCAAACACTTGCAACATAATTTTAGTAAGAACCCTGAAATTATAGACAACAAAGATTAACCAGGTATAGTACGGCCCAAACCAGAAGTAGATTGAAACCAGACAACAGCTATCAACTCCCCGTTTACCAAATGGGAGCTAAAAGAATGTAAAACGACAAGCCCAAGTATTGACGTCTTACCATACGAAATCCTATAGAACTTAATCAAAAGTAGCAAAGCTCATTTGCTAAAAATCTACAATCACTTGTAGCAGAACGATATCTTCCCTAATAAATGGCGTGAAGCTAATTTCAATTCTTAAATTTCACAAAAAGAAAACTGATCCCGGAAATTACCGATCAGTCGCCCTTACATTAGCGTCCGCAAGACACTGTAAAGAATGGTAAGTCAGAGATTGATTTAGTTTTTGGAATGAAAGAACATACTGAACAATCATGAATGCGGTTTCAGAGGAGGACGTTCAAGAACAGAACAACTAGTGCTTAGAATCAGCAATATGTAACTTATTTGAAAACAACTTATACCTTACTCCCAACATTCCTCGACGTAGGAAAAGCCTATGATACCATTTAACCGAACCACATCATTATGCAACCTCAAAGATACGACCTAGAGGGAAATATCCCTAATGTTATCAAGAATTTTCTAAAAATCGCTTCTATCAAGTCGGAGTCGGAACCACCTTTAGTAATAAATACACCCAGCGGCGTTCCGCAAGGGTCCCTACTAGTGTAACACTATTCTTGGTAGCCCTAAACGAAATAATAAGTAACATAACTTTGTCAGTTAAGGTTTCTCTATATGTCGACGATCCCACAGTCTACTGCATTGGGAAAAATATCTCTTTCATAGGAAACTCTTTGCAATTGACGTTAAATAAATTAGTAGAATGGAGCAAGAAAACTGGTCTATGATTCTCTATCTCTAAATCGCGTGCATCCATTTTTGCAGACTGTGAGGGACTCACACTAATACTAACTTAAAGATGGAAAACACACCACTACCATTTGTAAATATAGTTAATTACCTAGGTTTGCTACTAGAGAAACAACTCTCTTGGATTCCACACCTACGATAAATTAAACCTGAATGCTCCAAAAGGTTAATCCCATTAAATAAACCATCACAACATGAATGTTGAGCCAATAGACACGTGCTGATATACTTGTGCAAAGCACTAATACGGCTCAAAATGGATTACGGCAGCATAATATATTCATCTGCACACCCTAGAAACTTAAACATGATAAATGTAATCCACAATATTACACTAAGAGTGGCAATTTGTGCCTTCCGCACACGCCCTGTAAACAGTATACCATGTATAGCGAGTGAACCTATACTTACATACAGACGACAATAACTAACCGTGTCATACGCATAAAAAATAGACAATAAATCTTTGTTCTTTTTTCTGTTCAGAGATTTCATTATTACTTTCAAAGTTGTGCAGCTCTTATTTCACGGAGTTCTCAAAGTTTCTTTCAACTAATGGCTTAACGAATAAATTTAATAATTATGGTAGATTGAGATGTTGCCACGTTTCTCACATCATCGACATGTACAGTAAGGGTAAGCTTAAAAAATTAAAATTAAATAGTTTTATTCAGCTTACCATTGCGTACATGTTCAGAATTGATCCAAACTGAGGAAGGGTCATTGCAGAAATTAAGCCGATCAGCAACTCGAATTCGATATACTCCACGTCAAATATCGATATCTCATCCTTAGGTATGCACGTCACAGTAGTGAAGACGTTGCATATCAATAAAATAGTTAACATTAGTACTGAAGTTACCCCAGCAGGATCGAGGAGACGATTCAATTGTTTAACTACATGCGCTCCTACATAGCTCAGTTTTCTTGTTTGGACCAGTGATCGCCACAAGTAGTTTTCTTGCAGATTCTTATATTTTTTTAGAAGCTGATTTTCTTTTTGTTGTTGTAGTTTTTTTAGAAGCATTTGCGATTTTACTTTTTTGTGGTGAGCTTTATGTATTGTTACATAGGCATATAATATAATACAGATTGATACAATTGCACCAAAATTCATATAAAGAGCGATCAATGTAGCAATTCTTCTTATTAAAGATGTTTTTGCAGAAGGTAAAATCATAGAGTACATGGTATATAAAGCAAAAGTACAGGTCGTCAAATAGCAGCAAGCCCATGAAAATTTTCGTAAACGACGTATATCTTCTTTTTGCAAGAATGGCCTGAATTCGGAAATTTGGAAAACTTTAGTCATATCGATTAGTCCCTCGAATACATTCTTTGCAGCTTTCTTCTTAATTAAGAAATTCGCTGCAACAACTGCCGTTTGCATACAAATTATTAAATCCTTCAAAATTGACATAAACATGAACGTCTTGATTTCCTTCCGAAAAGCAATCATGAGTTCATATCCATGGTGAAAACTTGCCAATGTAAGCAAAATGCTAACTAGTGCACCGATGCATACGGACTGCTTTGAATAGGATATTTTAACTTCATCTACGGTTCTTGTATGAGAACAAGAAACTTGTATACAGAGAGTACCTGTTAAACTTGCAAAACGAATTGACGGACTAATCGCGCAGAATAAACATCTTGTTGGCTTTCCTTTCCCAACCATTTTCACAAATATTTATTAATCTTCTATAACGCAAGTACTCTCAGAATGAATTGCTTTTCTATTTCGCGTTAATATATATATAATTTATAAAATATAAATACTTTATTTATGTAGGGGCGATAATTACAGTCAACTAGAGATTTACATCAGCACAAATATGTAGAGAAAATTAGAGAATGGTTTTCACAGCAGACGCGTTTGCATGAAACATTAATTATTTTGGTATGAAGTGATAAACATCGATATAATCAGAGTTCGTACGTCATAACACAAATAGAAAATCTAAATCCGATTAGTAAGGGAAATCAATAGACAGCTTTACCCAACTTTGTTGGCTAATTATTAGTGAATACAGAATCCACTTTATTTGCGAAATAAGACACTGAAATTGAACCCAACTACATTCATATATCTATATTGTTACGATCTAATCGATCGGGATAGCTAAGGAGAAAAGTTAACAACAAACAAATTAAATTAAATTTTAAATTATTATCCCTTTGCAACTAGCAATCGTAATTAATTTATTGAATATTTATAACTTTGATACTCAATTTAAATTTGGGCGCCAGGTGACAAATTATTAAACTTGCCTCCAAAAGGAAATTAAATAAAATATACCACGGTATAGCTCGAGCATGATAACTACTAGGCCACAGTTAGTCGGTTCAATAGCGTCCTGGAAATATACTAGAAAATGGGCAAATACAAATATAACCTTAATAATCAGCGAATTCCAAGCAGGTTAAACTCCTGATCTACACTTCGTAAAAACCTACACGTGTCTTTTTATAACTCGAGTACAAAATTATACAGGTAAAAAGATAATCTGGTGGTGTCTTCCACAAGAATCCGAAGCTCAGCCGGATCTCTAAATAGGTAAGCTATTTTTGGATTACCTTTTAGTTGCTATCTTTCGCGTTGATGTAAATATCTATGTAGATGAGGTGTCGACTCTGTAGCATTCTCAGTAACCGCGTGCAGTGGCGTCCCTTAGTCCAATCTTCGACCGCCAATTCCAAAAAATCTCCACTAGTGATAACTTTTTGTTGAATTACCTTGGTAAGTTGACTAAACCATATTTTCGTAAAATAAACACGCTTCAAACTTTAACGCGCGTATTTATTAAACACAACAGAACAATTTAATTTTAAATTTGAGGACAAATATAAAAATGCGTGTATTTACACGTAAGAATTTCAATAATTTTTTATATCATTTTTTTATAAACAATACAGCCTAGCAACCAACAAAAATTTATATCAACGATGCTAAATTTGCGTAAAATAAAATACCAAATGATACATGGATCTAAAAAAAATAATTACAATTTAAATTTTGACAGTTAAAATAATTAATTTATAAATGTTCATAATTTTTCAACGCCACATTTCAAACTGGCCCCGACCACATAGTCACTTAATACACGATCTAAAAATAGCCTCTAAAACATCTTAGGTTCAACACAAAATTCAAAAAATCACTTTTCCAAAAACTTCTCCGATCTTGCTACATCTTCTTAAGAGGTCCAAAAATATTAGAGCTAAGCTTTTTAATAAAGTTCTAGGTGATCTATGTCAACTTCCTTTGCATGTATCTTAACATATAATCTTCTTAATAATAAGATTTTTACAAAAATTCTTTTTGTTCTAGGATTTCATCATAAACGAGTTTTTCCAGAGTTTTCAACTCAAACAAGAAGTTAACTGCGTTAAGGTCTGCCCTTAATTGTGAATCAAAAAGAAAACCGACTTCCATTACAAGATATTATGCACGCGTATCCTTTGAAAAGAAATAATTTGACATTGAACAAACTAGTTAGTTAGAATCCATCACAATATATATACAAAAGTTTTGCATAATGTGGCACCCGCTATAGCTAATGACCACATGGCACCCTGTGTATATATTTTAATTATACAATATGATATTCTGGCACCATAACAAAATGCTACAAAGTGGCACCAAACTGTATAAAAATAACATCAATAACGGTAAAACAGGCACCCAGCGTAGTTGCCAATGTGAGGGTGCCATTATGCAATGATTTCTTTTATACTTAGCGTGCGTATTATAATCGATTGTCATACATCCGTGAACGAACGTTGCCTGTTGAGGGAGATATATACATGCGCAAGTGTTGTACCGAATTGGTGGAGAATTTATGAATAGCATTTTTTAAATATACTGGCCGTTCCTCTGACAGAATTTCATGAACATCATTATCAATTATCATAATACGAGACCGGATTCAAGATCAAGTTGACCTTCGTGCCTTGAGTCACATCGTGATATATAACATAACCTCTCATTTGAACGTTCGACAAAGTTAATTTTGGCAAACGTTGCAGATTGTAAATCTTGATATTACTTTCTTGTGGCTTCTTTTTAGCGTGCTTTATCTCGTACGAGACGTAGCGATCTTCAATCATCCAAATAAATGTGTTGGCAATCAACTTGCTCGATAACAGTCAGCAAACAAAGCGACTAAAGCGTAAGTCACTACTGGACTTGGTATAAAATAAATAAAAACTTTTAGACTTTTAGAATTGCATGCAGCTTAGGATAACGAATATTATGTTCAATTTAAAACTATTTACTCTATAACATATACTGCAGTGGTGCTCATACGGTCGATCGCCAGCGAAAAAGGATTTATATAAAAAAAACAATGTGTTATAGCATCATACATCAGCAAGTGTTATGTGCTAAAGTCCTAAACATGAAAGATATTATGGACAATTGCAAACTCAATTCACGTATGAAGTCTGCAACGACGACTTCTCAAAATACAAGTAAAGGAAGGCGATAACGATGGACACACTGAACTACTTACGCACACCAATGTTAGGTGGTTAAGTAGAGGGAAATTTCTACAGCGTTTCAGATATTTGATTAGCGAAATTAAGACATTTTTTGTTTCAAGGGGTGAAGAATACGAACAATTAGACTTGGCTTTTCTAACAAACATCACATCCAAACTCAATGATTTAAATCTTGAATTACAAGGTAAAGATAAATTGCCTGGAAAATTGGAGTTATTCGAGATCAAATAATAAATATATGCAAAAAGTCCAAGAACACATCTTAACTACATTGTTCCTGCTGGTAAGTCATGCGTTTTTCACTGCGATGCTAAGACGAAACGCCAGAGCACGCTGGGGATTGGAAAATGATGACTAAGTCACAACAAGATTAATTTGGAAAAAGCAAAATTAAACACATGTTGGTGCCCTTTTCTGACAAACAGCGTGTGATTCAGAAAAAAATTACGCCCGAATGACAAACAGAAAATAGTGCGTTTCTCGTGGAAGTGATGAAGAGGTTATTACAGTGCATCTCTCAAATAAGGCTGCAGTTTCGAGAAAAAGGTAGTGGCGATGCATGCTACACTAACTATAAAGTTATTTCTCATAAAACGGAGCGTTATTGAAATCAGTTACCAGCCGTTCTTTCCAGATTTGGTACCAACAGTGAAAAATCTTATCAAAGAGAAAAGATTTCAGAACGCAGATATTAAAAACAATGTAATTATCGAATTAAATGCAGTTTTTCGGACGCCATTGCTTACTGTTTAAAAAAAGTGTTACTGAAGTTAACATATTAAAATATTTAAGTTTATAAAATAGCTTAAGAATTATCATTAGTAATATATTAATAAGACCTCGTCTGCAGAGGTTTCAAGTAGTTCCTTGTCTTCCTGAGAAATTGTCTCCTTGTTTATTTGCACACCAGTCGCTGTTAAGTAGAGAATATGAGGTCGGAAAAATATATAACGGGATTGATCGAATACAAGTAGCCATAGGTGAAAATACCTCTAGGGTCCTTCGAAATAATCTCCCTCGACTTCTACGCACCGTTGACATCGACGATACAAGTCGCGGAAAGCCTGCTTAAACTTGTCGCGAGGAAGTGCGTTTAGTTCGGTGGTAATATTCCGTTGCACGTCGTCAAAGCGCCTTCCCTTGAGGATCACTTTCAGCTGAGGAATCCGCATGAAGTCCGCTGGAGACAGATCCGAATAGGCGAATAGGGAGGCTGTTCTAAGACTAGGACATATCTTGTCGCAAAAACGTCTTCACAATCAAGGCAGAATGCATAGGGGCATTGTCGTGTAAAAAGTGCCACTTGCCGGAGGCTGCCAAATGCGGTCGCACACGTCGAATGAGTTTTAGTAAACGCGTCATGACACCCTTGTAGTACAGGCTAGTGACTGTGACACTCGGTGGCACAAATTCTTTGTGAATGATGCCTTGACTGTCGAAGAAAGTGATCAGCATGGTCTTCACTTTCGATTTTTGGAGACGGAATTTCTTTGGCCTGGAAGACGTCTTCGATCGCCATTCCATGCTTTGTCTCTTGCTTTCTGGATCGTACTGGAAGCACCACGACTCGTCACCAGTAACAACTGAATCTAGAAAATTTGGGTCACTGTTGGCTGTTGCAATGAAGTCGCGGGAGGTGTCCACTCGATGCGTTTTTTGCTCAATAGTCAAATTGTGCGGGACAAATTTGGCACAGGCCTTCCATTTCTTCAAATCCTTCTCCAAAATGGTTCTAATGGTTTCACGGCTAACACTCAGCTCCTGCTTCATCATTCTCAGTGTCAATAGTCGATTAGCCGCCACAAGTTCTCGGACTTTTTCAATCGTTACGGGGTTTTTCGTTGTGATCGGACTTCTGATCATCGTAGAGGTCCTGCCGACCTTCACGAAATCTGGCAAACCACTCGAAAACGCGAGTAAGGGACATGGCCTCATCGGCGTACACAGTTTTCAACATCTCGAGTGTCTCCGTGGCCGTTTTCCCGCAATTTGAAACAAAATGTAATGTTCGCTCTCCGCTCCATGTTTGACTTGTTGTTACGGGCCAATCGTGCTTTTCCGACGCCCGTAACCGGATAGATGGAAAAAGGCCTACAGCTTGGCTCAGGGGAGTAGGGGGACTTCGCGAAAATCGCTTACGGGAGGAAATATTTAGTTGTGTACAGGGTAAGTCAAAATTTGTGGGTGCCACCTACCAAATCCAGCTGATTGTAGGTCCTCGTGGAAGGCCGAAAAGCCAACAGCTTACGGGAATGGAACTTACCTTTATTGTACCACCTCCTATATATTTGAAGCTTGAAAAATTCGTACACAAACAAGTACAAAAGACACAATAAGAGGCAGTAAATTTTAAAACACATATAATGATATTATTAAAATTGCGATACAGGAAATGACTTTAAAAAGGACAATCAACTGTGTTTTTATAGTTTTACAACAAATATTCGAACGTTCGGAACACGATGCTCGCCGCCTTTGGGCGTACGATATTTACTTTATTCAAATAGCTGCGTGGCCAAAGGCGTCGGGATTACAGGCATCACACAATACAAACGAAATTACTTTTTACAAATATTAGTGCAAATATAAAAAACAATCTGCTACTGAAGGTCGCTTTTTGTTTCAACAAAGCAAAGTTTAATTAGGTCAAATTTTGCAAGACGTGCGTAAGTTTCTTTTCACCACACACAAAAAAAATTAGTTTGTTTTTACCTTAACTTCCGATGGATGTATTAGAGCGAGATATGCACAATGCAAGGGCGATTTCCAGATGCAGGACCAAAAAAAGAAGTAAGACAACGTTCTTCGGGGCAGCGTTAGAACGAGATGTGGCTGGTACGCCACTGCAGAATACGTTGACTTCAACAGGCTGTTAACGTTGAATGATAGGCAGGACTCTCTGAACGATGGTAGTAGCAAAGGAACAGGCGCTGGGTTCGAAATTAATCTGCCAAGGCGATCGGCAAATTCACACAGAATTGCCTTTACCGGGATTGACTCCAGTGTTTATTTCTTTATCCGACAGTAGTCGATGGTCTGTTTGTACCCCTTGGTAAAACAGCGAGACGAAATTCACACAACGGAAACCCCTCGAAAAAAAAAACCCAAAAGCCGCCCTTGCAGCACTTATCGTAATTACGGTCCCCGTGGATGGGTACGAGCAACCGGAGTACAGCGAAGGTGACTGACTAACTTTCGCAACGGGAATCTGCACTTCCCAAAAAGATTGCACCATATTACAAAATAACATGAAATGTTTTAGAATTAAAAACACACGTGCGACTCCTGAGGTCAACACTTCCGAGAATTTGGTCGGCAGAAATTCAGCCCACAAAGAGAACGTTCAGGGGATTAACGGAACCGGCCTTTCATAACTCAATTTTTAAGACAAAAAAATAACGAGACTGTAACCATCATTCAAACGGCCATTAAAACAGAATTTCGATTACTATGAAGCGGCAACTAAATTAAGAAATCGATTCAAGTGTAGCGGCAAATTTTAAACGAACATAACATTGTGTCACATGTGACTGCACTAACTTGTTCATTTGCATGTACTGCCTACCACGCCAGTTCTGACAGGATGCCGTTATAGCTATATGTAGGCGAAAGTTCCAGCTACAATTTGGATATGATTTGGAAACAGTTAGTTTCTTATAGCGTCCGCAGTAGTGCCAATCCCGTTTCATATTTGTTCGACTTCGTATATCAAGGGTTTGGCAGTAGTTATACTATAGTTTAGAAGGTTTACAGTCATATTAGACGTTGCCATAAAAAAACTGTAATATTTCAGTAAACCCCTTTCCTCATATTTTGTCATAACATGCCTAACTTGATTTACATTTAATTTTAAAATAATTCTAATTTTGCTATTAAAAATAATTAATTAATGTGAAATTGTTTACCGTTTTATATTTTTTTATATATACCCAAGTAGCACAGTAAACTTGGGCCAATATTGGCTCTGTTATATTGGCGATATCTCTAAATGTAACGTTTTTTTTTATAGTGGTAATAGATTGGCTAATACGGTTGGGCCAATATATAAAATCTAGTTAGGTAAAATATCTGCAGAATGTATTGGTCCCTTGTTGGTCGCTCTTGTTGGTTAGATATTGGCTGCTAAGGTATGACCAATATTATAATATCTAGTTAGGCAAAATATCTCCAAAGTTTATTGGCTTATTGTTGTTCACTCTTGTTGATTATATATTGGCTGCCAAGGTATGACCAATCTTATAATACCTAGTCAGGTAAAATATTTGCAAAATTTATTGGTCTATTGTTGGTTACGTTTGTTGTTTATATATTGGCTACCAAGGTATGGCCCATATGTAAAATGCACTTAGGTAAAATGTCTGAAAAGTTTAGTGGCACTTTGTTGGTCACCTTTTTTGGTAATATATTGGCAGCCAACATAATATGTATGTGTGTATACGTAATGCATAATGTCAAACTTAGTACGTCATAAATAATAATCATATAAAAAATATTATCAAAACAGTGTCTTCCTAAGTCTTCCTACGCTTAGTTACTTCGTTGCTATGGTAACCAACTTTTGCATTTAATTGAGAGTATGTTTTCACGCCTCTAGATTCAGCAACTGCTGTTTCTTTTTCTGGTAGTTTTGTTAGGTTTACATATCAAAACTTTTGGTTGAAATATATATTGAAAAACATTAAATAGTAGGTACATAAAATCTTATACTACATTATTTTCATTCTATACCTACTATCGTGTTTTTTCTCCTTTTGCGTCTTCCATCACGATCTTCGCTGTGCACAAAAAGCTCCCCACCCTTTCCATAAATTGGGCATCGGTAAAAGCTGGAAACCTTTTACGAATCGCGGCTGTAAAAAGAAAATATAAGTTAATTTTTAAATTGCTTCTGTTACTTAAATAGAAAAACACCTGACTCGTTCGCAATATTTGCTATAAGAAGATATTCTGTAGCGCGTATGGAGCACTATTTCTAACTGATATTATACAGAACGACCCACGAATTTTTAATTTATTGAAAAAAAACTCGCGCCGGATGTAACATATAGCCTAAGTTGTAATGGAAAATGTGCATGAAATGTGCGCACTCGAAGGGTAGACATCTTTTTCTATAAATTATGCATAAAGTAGCAATAATACGTATACTACAAATAGTTTATACTTACTTGCAATAATAAACTATGAACACTTTCTACACAATTACTTACAGTCAGAACATAAGAAAACGACTGTAGAATTAAACTGTTGCTTGACGAACACTGAAAATTTGATATTTAAGTAAACTGACTAATCCTCCAACACGGCACAGGTAGCAAAACGTGCTCTTTCTTGTAAAAATGTCAGCGGCGTCGCCAGTAGTGATACTGTTTTAGGGTTTAAGGAACATTTTAAACGAAAAATAATAGAAATTCCCTTATTTCCTAAAATTTCGGGATTTTTTAAGGTGTTTTTGTCCTAGTCATTTTTATACAGCGGCACAGCGTTATTACCGAAATTTTTTGTCTTCTTATTTATGAGATATTTCAAAGAGGATGCTTTTGAAAAGCATTTATTATGGGTTTTTTCCGATGCTAATTTTCTAGTGCTACTTTACGTTCTATTTTCGTGGCATTTTTTAAAATTCTTGTCGAGTTTTTCTTCTGGTTAGAAGGTTTCAATCAAAATACCCTCCAGAAAAGACGATTACGAATTAATAAATCAAAAATCACAACTTAATAGAGTAATAAAACAATTTAGATTAACCTTTTATTTTTATTAATTTGACTAGCGTACTGAATTTGGCAAGGCAGTTTAATTCTAAGAAGTAAAATCAAAAAAAGTAGGATGTATTTTAGTTCGTTTTTAGGTAACATCTGGTAACGCCACTGATACCAATACAACCATTGTCATTTGGGGAATCTTAAGCCAAACTTATTTTGCTTACCTCTTATCTAATATTACTCATCCCTTAAAAATTTCTATTTCTATCCTATTGATTCGTAGAGTTTTATGACGCGCACAGTTTATTTCTTGTATTTCTTCGCTATTCTTAATTTTATACTACACCAGGGAAGTTATAGAAATTTGAATGTAAAAGCTGGCTTTTACAAAGTCTGGATATTTTCCTAATAGGCGAATGACGTCAGTTCCTTTTACTTAAGTACGGGCTTAGAAATACCACCAGTACAATGAAACTAAGACGGTTTACGATTTATGGCATTCCTGAATCTTTGTTACAAGTTGTAAGTTCTGCGCCTATTTGTATGCAACCTTATTTACCTACTTAAAGTGCATAAATTTGTCGGATCCAATAAAATTTCGAGTTAATATTTCCGTCACCGTGGGCAGCACGAACTGCATTTCCGGAATGTAAAAGAAGGAGGGATTTTGGGAACGATGTCCGTGTTCTGTTTTCGAATGGTGGTTCCTAACGGGTGCATATGCGTGTGAAATAATTAAGTCATATACGACTTGGAAAGTTAAATTTCGATAGAAGTTCCTACGCAAGCGAGGGAGTTAGTTTTCCATGTTAGGGAAAAGAATCGCTCCAGGGAATTTAAGTTTCCAATTTGAAGGCGCTTTGTTCGAGACAACCATTATATATTTTTTTGCCAGATACCATCTACTGGTAAGTCCTGTTAGAAAAAAATATAACAGGCTCCTCTTAAATCTCTTGACCTTATTTCTAAATTCTAATGAATTAATTAGGCAAAATCGGTGTGGCTGAAAAAGTTCCACATTCATATTCCGAGGCAGTGGAAAATCCTGCATTCATACCCAACTGGCATGTAGATAAGCGACCCGGAGCGAAATTACCTTGAGCAGTTCAACAAATCAAGATACACTCGCCTGAGTGTTCGCCGTGATAGAAGCTATCTCACAAACAAAGGGAAGTGATTTTGAATTTTGTTGTTGTCCATTGTTGTAAATGTTCGTATTAACTATAACTGTATTTAATTAATAGTGATCATTAATTGGGTTTTATTCAAATTTTGAGAATAGCCTGGGGGTTTGTTTAAATATTAAGCATCATTGTATTCAGTTAATTTTATATGGGATCAATTTTACGTACACAATATATATAGGGTGCGTCATAAGAAGGAGGATTATATTACGTTCTCGGAGTTTTGTTGTCTTAAATACTTTATCTAGGTCTGTTGAGTTACGCATTATTCTGACAGAAGCCTCTACCATCGACTAGTGCGCTGGTTTAATAATTATTTACGTACGGGGGGGCGGGGGGCGCAATAAGGTATTCCACATTATCTAGGTTCACCTAATTCATTTATTGATTTGAATATTATTACTTTGTTTATGTGAACGTAAAATTGGGACGTATGAGCTCTTAATGTAAACAACATTTATAATTGTGGAGTTGATTCTTTTACGTCTGACATTAAATGAAAATTTATTTGCAACTGGACTTTTATTATTGGGTTATAATAAAGCTAATTCCATTTGAGGAACTACAGGGAAGTAAGGTAGGTGGTTAATTATTCTGAAGGCCGACTTCCGTAAATTTCCATCTAGGACATCGTTAGTGAATTTTTAAAGTCGGTTGCGCCTTAGCTTAATTAGACAAACTCTAATTAGGTCCAAAATTTGATTGTATGTTGAACCCGCCCGCCTCCGAGTGGGTTTTCCGGGACGCTAACGTGTGTCAAAGTTTATCAACTTCTTACCAGATCAGAGGCGTAGCTGCGAGGACGATTTTTCACCTCAACCAATATTTTGTAGGGATAAAAGTACAAGGCGTGACAAAGTTTGTAAAAATGCAGTCTAATATGCCATATCATTTATACATGGCGTAGGAACCTTATCTATCTGTTTTTTCAAAAGATGTATACGTCGCTATTTAAAAAAATAGGTTATTCAACATGTGCAACAAGGGTTAAAAGCCGACGAATACTTCAAAATATGCGTAAAAATGGCATAACACATTCAGGTACAAAATATTTTGCGAGTACCCAAAAATGTCAGCTTAAACAGCATATACAGGGTTGTTATGTGATTTTTAAATTTGCCGCTACACTTTGGTAATTCCGTAATTTCTTTGCCGCTTGTGTGTGTTACACATTGTATTTTCCTGTAAACTTTACGCCTTTGACCACACAGAGTCATTTTAACACAAATATTGTGTGTGTGTGTCAACGACGGCAAGTTTTATTCTCTGAGTGCTCAAGAATTAAGATTCTGTAATTCGGATTTTTGGTGTTAAACTTGTCATATTTTAACCAATATTGATATCATTATATGTGTTTTAAAGTTTACTGTGTCTTATTGTGTCTTTTGTACTTGTTGCGTAAGGATTTTGCAAGCTTTAAATATACAGGTGAAGGCACAATTAAAGGTAGGTTCCCTTCCCGTAAGCTGTTGGCTCTCGGCCTTCCTTCGATTGGCCCGTAACAAATTTGGCGCCACAACGTCAGCCCTTTTTGGACCGTAACAAAATTTGGCGCCCAACGTGGGGCTGTTTTCTTGCCATTTTTTCCCGAGTATTGGAAGAATTTCCGTGAAACGCTTTTATTTGGAAAGTTGTGTACGTTTTCCGACTGTTTTCGCGAATTTTCCCGTAACCTTGTGTCGTATTTCCCGCATTTGAAATTTTACGATTCTCGATATTTTTTTATTTAGACTTTTTTTGAACTTTCTCGAGTTTTCCTTGAAATTTCCCGTGTTTTAGTAAACCTGTGTTGAGATATTCTTGTTTTGTTAAACTTTCTTGTTGAATTCTTTAAAAATAACCACCCAATTTTGTGAATTTTTCAGATTTTGTTAAAACTTTTTTTAAATTTCCAGATTTTTTTTGAATTTTAGCGCATTTTCGTAGATTTTTTTGAAATTTGTTGTCTTCAGTAAATTTGTTGTTGATTACGTAATGATCTTTTGTTTAGAATCCAGTGTCGTACGTTTTTCGAATTTTGTAAAATGTTTTTTTTGATATTTTCGTTCCCTGTCCCGAAATTTCGCGAAACTTTGTCGTATTCTCGTATCGTTTCGTTTTGCTTTGTCGTATTCTCGTATCGTTTGCGTGTTTTTTTGGTTTATTCTCGTATCGTTTGCAGGTTTTTTTTTTGATTTATTCACGTACTGTTTTCGTTTTGTTTGGTTTGCTTTGTTAGTTTTTTTTCCGTTTACTGTCGTTTATTTTTGAAAAACTGCCATGTCGTTTTCGTTTTTGAAGTTTGTTGTCGTTTACTTTTCGTTTACTTTCCGCTTTTGAAATTTTTGATTGTTTTTGAGATTTATTTTGTCGTTTTCTTTCGTCTTTTATGATTTTTTAATCAAGGCACCTGGTATGTCGCATATTTGGAAGTCATTTACTTTTCGTTATCGCCTATCGCATCTCGTTGTTAGATTGAACCTTTAGTTAATTCCGTTATCGTCTCGTTACCGTTTCGCTATCGTTATCGTTGCCGTTTTGCCCTTAGCGTTATCGTTGCCGTTATGCCCTTAACGTTATCGCTGCCGTCTTGCCTTTAACGTTACCGTTACTGTTTCTGTTGTCGTCTCGTTAGCGTTTCCGCTGCCGTTCTGCCCTTAACGCTACCGATACCGTTTTCGCTTGCGTTTGCCGTGTTGCCGTTGGACAGATCATCGACTACCGTCGGATTTAACGGTCTTGTCTTTCGTCTTCAAGGTTTTGTGGTTCAATTCCGCTGTGTGTTTTTCGACTACCAATGTTGCCTTCATTCTTCGCTTTGTACCCTGAAACTTTTTTGGGCTTGTTACGTTTGATGACTCCGTTTGTTGTGAGGCTACCGTGATGTGCTGATCCCGTGACGCACAGAACGCTCTCTTCATTTGGGTTTCGTTAATCGTCTTCAAGTCCCTTGTCCCTAACCTCATCCCCGAGTTGTATCGGCAGGTTGGACGGAACCCTGCTCGAGTGTAAGACTTTCCCGATTGTGACTTTATTTACCCGGATTTGACTTTTGTGTGTGTGAATGTATGATAGTCTGATGCTGGTCTTCTCTTCTCTTTGGTTTTCTTCTTCGTTCTTCTACAGCGTTCTGCAGCCCTTTGTTGCCTGATCACCAACAACCATCCCCTCTTCTTCTCTTCTTCGTCCTCTTTCCGCCCTCTTGTTTCTTTTGTTTCGGTTGGGTCTTTCCCCAATCTTAAGTCGTCTTGGTTGAATGGGGGGACTGCTCGTGGCTTGGGTCGACCACGGGGGGCGAACTTATTCAATCAAACGCACGGTGGACTCTGGCCCTCAGCAGGTCCATCGGGTTTTTTTTTTGTAGACTTTCGTGGGAAAGTTTTCGACTTCCCCGAGATGTTTTCGTTAATATCGTTTTTGATAGTGTTGATATCCGTTTTCGGATCTGGATGACCAGACCCCGTTTGTAGGGAGCGCTTCACGCTTCTGGGGCTTCTCCTCCCCTACAAACGTCCCGACGTGGTTGCTGCCGGTTTTTTTAGCGTACCGCGGCTATACACCGGTCTGCTGTTATGGGATGGGCATCGTTCCACAGCAGTGGGTTTCTTGTCATCGACATCTTTGGGTTTGGTTTATTTGTTGTGTTTTTGTGGATTTCGCTTGGTTTTTAGATTTTTGTGTTGATACCCTCTTGTTTTTATGTGTTCCTTTTTGTTTTGGTTTTGTTCCTCGATTTTCTCTTTCTCAGGAGAATTTCAGGGAAATTCTCTTCAAGTAAGGGGGGTGTTATGTGCTTTTTAAATTTGCCGCTACACTTTAGTAATTCCGTAATTTCTTTGCCGCTTCGTAGGAATGAATATCGCTGTTCTAATTGAATTTTTATTTTGGGTTACTATTTTCGCTATTTTGTTTTAACTTGAAAATTTAGGTAACGTTATTTTAATTAGAGGTCTTATTTTCGGTATTTTGTTTTGTCTGTCGAAGTCCGAGATATGTTAATAGTTTCTTTGTGTTAAAATCGCAAGCTCTTGTTTTCCGCGCTGGACCTTGAACGCTTTCTGGATCTCGTGTGGTAAACAGATTCCTTCTAGAATTTCTTGGGTAAGATTTCGTAATGTGGCGCAATTTTGAGGGGAAGAGTACAGTTCCCCATTGCATTTTGGGTTAGTTCATTTTCGATCCTTGGGAACTCCGGTCGCCCGTACGGGGGCCGTAATTACGTTAAGTGCTGCAGGGGCGGCTCTCGGGTTTTTTTGTGAGGGGTATCATTAATGTGTGTTCCGTTTCGCTGTTGTACCAAGGGGTATCTAACAGACTGTCGGCTACTGCCGGATTAATGGGAATAACTTGATTCAACCCCAGAAAAAGGCAATTCTTTGGAGAATTGACAAATCGCCTTTCGGCGGATCAACTTCAAAACCCAGCACCCGTTGCTCTGCGGCGTTTGTACCATCCAGGAGTCCCGTTTCCCGTATCAACTCTGCTCCGGAGAACGTGGTCTTCCTTCTCTTCGATTTGTTTCGACCCTGCATCTGGTTGTGCCTGTCTACAAAATTCAAGGTAAAAACTTCCAGTTTGGTGTTTTTGTGAAGCGAAATTTTATATGCAACTTGCAAAATTCATTATTGAAACTTTTAGTATCTAGAAACAGGAAGCGACCTTCAGTTGCGGACTGTATTTGTTCGAAGTGTAAAGTACGAGAGAAATTTTGTGTTACACATTGTATTTTCCTGTCAACTTTACGCCTTTGACCACACAGAGTCATTTTAACATAAATATTGTGTGTGTGTCAACGACGGCAAGTTTTATTCTCTGAGTGCTCAAGAATTAAGATTCTGTAATTCGGATTTTTGGTGTTAAACTTGTCATATTTTAACCAATATTCATATCATTATATGTGATTTAAAGTTTATTGTGTCTTATTGTGTCTTTTGTACTTGTTGTGTAAGGATTTTGCAAGCTTTAAATATACAGGTGAAGGCACAATTAAATGTAGGTTCCCTTCCCGTAAGCTGTTGGCTCTCGGCCTTCCGCGAGGTCCTACAAAATCAGCTTGATTCGGAAGGTGGCGCCCACTTATTTCGACGCATCCTGTACACAACTTGAAGCATTTTCTCTATAAGCAATTTTACGAACTCCCCCTACTCCTCTGAGCTAAGCCGCAGGCCCTTTTTGTTGCGAATCGTCGAAAGAGCTCGATTGGCCCGTAACAAATTTGGCGCCGCAACGTGAGCCCTTTTTGGACCGTAACAGGGTGTTTCGAAATTCGCGCCCACGGACTGTGGGATGGTGTTATGCGGCAAAAACTAAACAAAAATTTCCTCTACCATTTTTCCATCAGGCCACTATTTTTCGAGCTAACGCGGTTTTGAAAATCTGAAAATCACAGAAAAAAGTGTCAAATCTCAACTTAAGAGTGTTTAATCAGTTCGTTAAACTTAATAATAACAAGTTTTTAAAAACAAAAGAAGGTACAAACTATAATTATGACCAGTACAATTACAACATTTGTTCAAAATGTCCGCCTTCTGCTACTAAACAAGCTTCAGCACATCGTTGGACTGCTCGAACAGAGATGCGTACCATCTCCGGTGTTATTTCTCGCGCTGCCTGGAACACGCGGTTTTGCAGCTCATTCAGATTGGCTACTGGTGTTTTGCAGACCAACGATTTTAGGTAACCCCATAAAAAGAAGTCGCATCGCGTTAGATCGGGCGAACGAGGCGGCTAAGCAATTGGACCGCCTCTGCCAATCCAGTGATCAGGGAAATAATGGTCGAGGTAGTCACGTACAATTAACGCGAAATGGGGGCCCGCTCCATCGTGCATAAACATCATATTTTGGCGTGCATTTAGAGCTACATCATCTAGGAATTCAGGGACATCTTGTTGCAGGAAATTTAAATAATTTTGTGCGTTTTGAGCGATTCGGCAAAATGTGGATGAATTAAAAAGAGGGAATGGAATGGATAGAAATAAAAGAATAGAAAATTACGCTTAAATGTCTTACCAGTCGATCACCTAATAATCCACCCCATACATTTAAACCCAAGCGGTGTTGGTGATTTCTAATCCTTGTTGAGTGTGGATTTTCATTATCCCAAAGGTGCTCGTTGTGTACGTTGAAAATACCATCGCGTGTGAACAAACATTCGTCCGCCCAGAGAATGGAATCTCGGAAATTCAAGTCACGTTCGTGATGATCGAGGTACCATTCGCAAAATCTACGTCGAACTGGACCATCATTATCTTGCATGTGTTGCAGCCTGGTATAGTGATACGGATGCTGTTGGTCACGTTTTAGGGCACGCCACACACGGATATGGTTAATTCCTAATTCTCTGCCAACGCACCTAGTGCTTCTTGAGGAATAATTTCTCATCAAATCAACAGCTACATCATCGTGTAGACGCTACGACCAGCATTTACACGTGGTGGTACCGCAACATTCCCGTTAAACAGAATTCGGTCCTCTAATCTTCTAAAAACTTTAGCATCTGGTAGCCGCCGTAGAGGATGTCGCACCGCGTATAAACGCACCGCTTGCATTGCTCGATTATTACAAGCCCCACGTGCCAAGAAAAGGTAAACATCAAACTTTTTACAATAAATTGTTTTAAACTATCTTTTGTTTTCTGACAGTTGTCATGGATTAATTTTCACCACTTGATCAAACATTTAAAATTGAAATTGAAGACCGTTTTCGACTATTTTTAGATTTAAACCGCGTTAGCTCGAAAAATAGTGGTCTGATGGAAAAATGGTAGAGGGGCTTTTTGTTTAGTTTTTGTCGCATAACTCTATCCCACAGGCGTGGGCCCGAAATTCGAAACACCCTGTATAATTCCATATTTTACAGCAACCCGTACACATTACAAATTATTACAATCATTTTATGAAATATGCTCGTATGCACTTGACAATTTGAATTTTATTTGTCACTCAAGGCTATTACGAAAATGAGCTTAGAAGGTGAAAAGCGTTTCATGATTTTCTCGGAAACCGCTAAACTTATTAAAATAGTATATTCTTCAACGAGTGTAGAATGACAGCTATTATTCACAAGAATGAAAATTCTGTCACAAGCCAAAGGTGAGTGACAGAATCATCCGAGTGAATAATAGCTATTCTACACGAGTAGGAGACTATATAATTTCTCTACGACTATTAGTTCTTACTGTTTTTACGCATACGATCATTTTAAACTGTTTTTGACAGTTACTTCAAAAACAAGTGGGAGATCCCAAGCGCTAACATGCCACGCCCACTAGCTTCCGGTTCCGCAAATTATCGTCGCATTCTGATACAGAATCCCACCGAAATAAACAGAATCCAACGGAAATGGAGAACATCTATCATTCTGCAACTAAAAAGGTATATGTAACGAATACATTATATTATAGTCGTAGAGAAATATAATTACTACATTAAAAACAAATCGCTCAGCAATTCTAAGAAAACCTCGCGGCTGGTATTAGAATGCTGGGAAAAACTACAGGCGATGGTGCAGCGTAACGTCAGATTGACGCTGTGTTGGATACCGGGACACAGTGGGTTTGAGGGTAACGAACACGCTGATCGGCTGGCCCGGATGGGCTCCTTGGTGCACCTCTGAGGACCCGAACCAGCAGTGGGCGTACCTCAAAGCTCGATTAAGGCCACTATACAGGACAGACTGAGAAATCAAATGTCCAAAGGTGGAAACAACAACCGTTTAGGCAAGCGAGACTTCTCATAGAAGGACTAGCCCAAAAGCAAACAGACTTCCTACTAAATCTGGGGAGGAAAAACATCAAGGCCATAGTAGGCCTCTTAACAGGCCGTGGTCATCTGAACAAACACCTAACCACATTGGGAATCAGAAACGATGCCCTCTGTCGGAAGTGTAAAACAGAAGAAGAAATCTCTATTCATGTACTCTGTCGGTGTGCAGCGCTTGCCACTCTCAGATTCAGGGTCTTTGGGGTCTGGTTTCCAGAACCTGAGGACATTCGAAAAGCCCCACTGAGACATATCCTGGCCTTCATCAAAATGTCGGATCTGCTCTAATGAGGGACGCAATAGACAGGATGCACAATGGATCAAAAGGTCTGAGTGCTGCACATCTGGGCCCTGTCAATTTAGAAATAGGAATAGATAGCTTCCGGTTCCGCAATTTATCGTTGCATTCTGATACAGAATCCCACCGAAATAAACAGAATCCAACGGAAATGGAGAACATCTATCATTCTTCAACTAAAAAGGTATATGTAACGAATACATTATACTATAGTCGTAGAGAAATATAATTACTACATTAAAAACAGTTTTTTATTCTAAATAAATAATTTATATAACATATTTTTCTCTAAAATAATTAGGGGAGCTAATATATATTGGCTGGCCAATATTGTTTAACTATGGTATTTCATTTATTGGTTAAATACTGACTTTAACTAATAATTCTTATATTGGTTTAAACATATCCGTCTAATGCTGCGCCAACATGTTTAAATATATATTGTATATGCATTATTGGTTTTACATTGGCGATATATCGGCTAGCCAATGTTGTTCTACTACGATACTTCATTTATTGGTTAAACATCGGCTTTGACTTTGAATTCTCTTATTGGCTTCAACGTGTCTGTCCAATACTGTGCCAACATGCCTAAATATGTATTGTAGACGCATTACTGGTTTTACGTTGGGGATATATTGGCTGGCCAATATTATTCTACTACGGTTTTGCATTTATTGGTTAAATATTAGCATTAACTCCGAATTCCTATATTGGCTTCAACATCTCTGTCCAATGCTGTGCCAACACGGTTAAATATATATTGTAGATGCATTATTGGTTTTACATAGGCGATGTATTGGCTGGTATTTCATTTATTGGTTAAATTTTGGCTTTAACTTTGGATTCCTACATTGCTGCCAACATGTTTGCCCAATGATGTACCAACATGTGCTGCACGATAAAATGTTTAGGTAAGGAACGATACATATCCAATATTGAACCAATATTGGTAAAGTATTTGGTGCTATTTGGGTAATCGCGAATCTTGCATTCCTTCTTTTTTGTTTGTTGCAATTTCAGATTTATCCCATAATGTGGCAAATCGCAACAAGTCAGTTCAAAGTACTATTACCAAAAAAATATCGAAAATTCGATCAAATTTTATATAATTCCACTGCGTTTTGACACACCAACTAGAAATCGAAACAGCTATTACTATCTTACAAAGCCGACCTGATTTCCATGAATGTTCTATAAGTTTCGGGTAAGGTGATGACAACGTTTTGTGTTTTGTATCGTTGTTAACACTTGTAATGCTTTACCACTCCACTAGAGTTGCCTTTCTGGGTTTCATCCACAGCATTCAAAGGGTGCACTGAATTGAATGTTGATGATTTATTTATTCGAGATATAAGGCCTTCTGTGCGCTAATTCAACGTCTTCAGGGAATATTCACAATTGTAAGAATATAAAAAACACTAAATATTCTATACGTCAGCCCTATGGGCCATAGACAATGTCTGGGTTACACTTCTCAGATTTAATCTTTGTCTTTTTCTTGGTGGTAGTGCTTTTTACATTAATGGATTCTACATGTGCTACGTTATTGTAATTATTGTTTTGTCCAGGAGGCATAGAATTGTAGTGCCACTAAAACGTACGTAACAATTGTGCCAGATATCTGAAAAAAAAAATACTGGTATTATATAGGTTTAGCACACGGTCCAGTAATCGTGGTCAATAATAGATTTTCTAATAACAAATAGACCGGTACACCCAAAAACAAATATTAAACGTGTGGGTACTAAGATTTGTGAGCGTTGAAATAGATCATGGATTAGTACTTTGTAAAGCTCAATCTTTTTTTAAATAAAATTGGACCAGTTCAACATTACAAAATGTTATGCATGGTTCCGTTAAATATTATATTCCGGAAAGAATACTGTAAAGAACTTTTTTAAAGTACTGAACCTGAAATAGGAGAAAATAGAAAAGAAGAGAAAGAGATAAACATGTCATATAGTAATATCAACGAACTGCACATTTTAAAAGGGAAAGTGAAGCTGCTATAAGGGAATTAAAAGAAAATAAAGCTGTTGGCTGCGACGGAATAACACTTGAAATTATTGGAAGAAAGCGGGATTAGAATCTATTAAATTATATGTCAGAAAATCTAGGACACTGGCGCATGGTCACCTAACTTGAATAAAATCCACTTTACTTCGTTTTCGTAAGGAAGGTCTGGAAATTACAGACTTTTTCTTATTCATTCATACTATCCCCCCCCCCACTGAACCGTTTTCGCATTACTTTAAGGCAGTGCGGGTGACCCTGTAACGGTATTTTTCGCGCCTGGTTGGTTTGTTACCCATTTTTCTTAGATTTGTTCGAGTGGCGCAGTATTGCTTTGATTTACCACGCATGTCTTAAGTTAGGAGACAGAACTTTCATTTCCGGTATTCATCTTGTTGTGATCTTTAGAATTGATTGAACGTGGATATAGATTGCTCCGTTTAAGTTATTTTACTTGAGAGTCTTCTCGATTTATGGAGTGAATCCTTGTTTACATCGTAATCCGTCGTGAATTGTGGATTTTCGGTGTAGGTCCTTGACCGATTTTTGATCTGCGTTTAATCTTTTGTTCCGTCGATCGGATTTATTTTCGATTGACAACAAGTTGGGGGCTGTAAGCTTAATTTAAACAACCAGTTGGGGCTGTAAGCTTTCGCCACATTTACGTTTTGAATTGCTGAATTCGCTGTCTGCGAGAAATTGTAACTCAAAGCCGTACCGTCGACACACCTGGAGCACGTGTAAACGTGAAGCCGCTACGGGATTTTCCACTCAGAAGCATTCAGGAAAGTGATTTCAATTCGTATTATTTATTAATTTTGGAGTCGAGTTATTTGCTCGTTGTTTAATTTGTACTGTTTCCGATGTTATGATTTAATTTTCTAATTCTTTCACGTGTTTGTGAACCATTGTTTATGTTAATACTTTTGGTATATTAGCGTGTTACGTATTTCGTGCATATTAACGTAAATTTCACTTGATATATACAGGGTACGTCATCTGGAGCTGTAATATTGCGTTTGTTCGGATTTGTAGTTATCGTATGATGTGTTTACAGGGCGCTCTTATCGCTGGAAGTACTTCTAACGACTGCGGGCGTTTTTAGAGCTCATAAACGCTAGTTGTATATTGCCAAACGTAGACGAAGCAATTAGGTAAGTGTGAAGAACCTGAGGTCCAGCTTACTAAATCTACATCTGGATTATTATCAGCGTAATCTTTCAAGCTGGTGGCGCCCTTTTACCGGTGATTGACGAGTAGTTAATTACATTATTTATTTGACTTTATTTGAGAACCGCCCATCTTCGATTGAGGTTCCGGGAGGCTGATATTAATCTACGAATCACTTATCTAATTTACAGAAATTTTCCTTAGGAAATTTTTGCAGGCGTCATAACCCTTACATTCGAAGATTGTTCAACTCAAAAGCCATCATTGATCAACTTAGCCTTGAAAATAAATGCAATTATTCAAATGACAGTTGTTAATGTTGGTAGTGTTGGTAAGCAACGCATTAACAAGTTTCTGGCGTTTGAATTTGATTCTCACTTTTCCGTCCAAGTTTGATCAGCGTGCGATCCTACAATTTTTAGGCGCTCATGGTGTGCAGCCATTGCAGATTCATATGCGAATGCAAGCAGTGTATGGAAATGCATGTATTGCGTACCCAACTGTGAATGAATGATGACGAAAATTTAAGAATAGAAACGAGGAGACTATGGATGAGCCGCGACCAGGTGCACGGTGTACTGCATTAACAGAAAACAATATGGCATGTTTGGAAGGCCTTATTGGAGAAAATCGTAGAATTTCAATTAGAGAAATTTCAGAAATTGTTGGTGCGAGTGTAGGATCTGTCCATAGTATCGTTTGTAATCTAGGTTACAGCAAAGCTTGTTCGCAATGGTCTATTGAACAAAGATCCTTGTGAATGGGCTTATCCCTGCAACACCCACCTCACAGACTACGAGGGGGTATTGATATCTAATTAGCCTGGAAAGTTTCTAGTAAAGAAAAGTGAATATGGTTGCTATGGTTGCAACTATGATGTTTTATAAATAAGTTGTAAAAGTTTGACATCCTTAAGTTGAACGGTGATCAAACTGTAAATTTTTAAAAACAGCATATCTGAGAAAAAGAGAGAATTTGAAAAAATCGAGTTTCGGTCAGTTATTGGGTATTTATTTTTGAAAGGGTACACTGTTATTTACCAGTACAGATACCAGAAGAAGCTACAAACACCAGCCCAAGCCAACTAGCCACCACACCAACCACCATCCCAGCACCAGCCCATCAAGATGCCGCCAACTCAGAAGATGAAGCAACGAAGCCCAGGACTGAAGACGCCCAACGCCTAGAACGGTCCAGCGCCATAATATTAAGTTAATCACAAATAAATGGCATGTAATATCTTAAGAGTTTGACTAAACGTATTTTCAATTCAATTCAAGCCGGAAGTCGTGTGCAAGATTAAGCATGTTATATCGAATAATAAATCACCCCCAAAATTAAATGTGGAATTTTAATCTACTTGTCCACCATAATACTTATTTTCGCCTATGGATGTAGTGCTTGTAGCACAGCATCAAAATTCAACATGAAAAAACTTCAAAGTGTCATATAAATTATCACCAAAACGCGAAAAATTTGTATGAAAATATTAATCTGTGTCCTAGAGCAACATATTATAACTTAGGTGGAAGAACATTGCATACAATACTAAAAATATAGCTACTAGTAGATCTCCTAAACAGCGACAGTGAGTAAATCATATTCAAAACAAATCTGATTTGATGAATATGCGTAGGATGTACATCTACTCAAAATGTTACAATAAGTTATCATAGAATATACAACAGTGACTAGTGATTGATATGTTCAAAAACTTATCAATTAATCTTGCCATGAATAGTAGTCTACGCTGAACTGGGACATAGATATTAAAAAATATTAATACATATAATACTTACAGAAGCTAGCAGATGAATACCAACAGTGAACATATCAGATGCTCTAAGCACTGGTTTTTGAATATTAAGAGTAGTTATTAACATCTCTACCTGCAACAAAATATGGCGAAATACTGACTAGTTATTACAATAATTGGAAAAACTGCAACGCACCTGCGCTGCTTCTGCTGTGCTTAATTTACTGATTGGATATTTGAATAAGAACGATAATATGTCTTCGCTCTGAAAAGAAAACACGAGGTTGGAATATAATTTAATAATTCGCTCGATAATGATATCATTCGATCCTAAGTTGTCTATCCAGTAGTAACGAGCATTCTGTGTACATCCGATGTTAATATATTTACATAATAGTAGGTTTATATTCAGGCAAATACGTATATTTCAACATTTTGCTGTCGGGCGCAGTGTATCTGACAGAACCAGTTTCCAAATAGGTATTAATAGTACGAATTTGTATGTCGTTGAATAAAACCATAGTCAAACCCCACAAAATAGATTTAATGTTGTGGGATTTGACTGTGGGTGTATTCAACGACATATTTACCTTATCCCATTATGAGACCTATGGACATCAACCAGTTTAATACGAATTTGCTTGTTTTTAATTTTCAGTAAGTTATTTCTAAATATGAATGCTTATTGTTTGCAAGTAAAACAAAGTAACATTGTTAAAAACTCTTTCTGATTTTACAAAAAGTTAATGAAGCTCAAACGTGAAACCTGTATATTTTGATGATGATACTACATACTTTATAAAAAATATTTTAGGTACGAAGCATATTATTGTTCATAATAATACTGAAAGCATATAGATGTAATATAGTTAACATACCTAATATAATTAAAATGTCTTTTATAAAAATCATATTATTGGGGCTCCTTATTGGATTAAGTAGTATTATCTTAACACGAAGTATATACACAATGTCCGTGTTGTAAGCAGAGTGCTTTCTGATATTTTTTACACTTATATCTAGAAAGCCCTCTGATACCAGCTCCTGGTGTACGTACCAAACATCGTCGCTTTTTCTGAGGTGTTTCTTTATCTTTTTGTTGTTTTGGGTCCTCCGTGTTTGCTGTTATTCTTCTTATGTTTTCTGGCAGGGCGAAAGGTATGCCACTGTTCCTCTGGCTTCTTCTTATCAGTTCTTCTAACATACGTGCATGAAATAACTGTTTTAGAAACAATCACCTTCGAATCTCTTTACAGCCATTATCGAGATAGATTATTTGCGAATTAATGCCACTCATATTCAGCATGGATAATAATACTACCATGGGCCAGCGTCTTATATTCAGTGTTGGGTAAGTTACTCTAAGAAAGTAACTAAGTAAGTTAATCAGTTACTCGGCAAAAAAGTAACTAAGTAAGTTACTAAGTTACAGAATTATAAAAGTAACTTGAATAAGTTACTAAGTTACCATAAAGTAACTCGTTATTTTTTAAGTTACCTTTTTTTACGAGACGCTACTAATGTACATGCAATTACTACCAACTTAATATCAACAGAAACACACATTTATAAGCAATTGTTTATTAGCAAATATTCTACACGTGGGGGAAGAAACAGGCTTAGAGCTTAGAAGAGCTGCTTCAATGATGTTTTTGGGATTTTCCAAGGATTCTATTTTATTTTTCGTTATTATTGAAATAAAGAGACGGTGAATGTATTTTCGTCTAAATTAGACACCCCCAACTTGCGCACAGGCGTTACGAATGTACTTCCCAGTAATCCGCATACCTGCTCAGAGAGCTTCTAGTTGTTAAAGGATTAAAGATTACTGGAAAAAGCTGTCACCACCCAAATAGGATCCGTCAAATATTATTTATTACCGACTAAGTACAAGAAGGTATTCCTGTGTTCGGTATTAGCATTTGCATACTAAAGCATTCGAAATTTCAACTAATTCTTCAGCTTCAGGTATAATTTCTTAAATACTACGCGTTAAAAACCGAACATTTTAAAATATTTTACATTTGTAGCATGAAAATGTAACTTGTCATATTCAGCTACTAAAGTTACTAAATAATTGTAACGTGTTATAGTTACAATTACTGAAAACACAAAAGTAATTAAGTTACTATTAAGTTACTGAAAAGTAACTAGTTACTAGTAACGAGTTACTTTTACTTAGTTACTACCCAACACTGCTTATATTGTTAGCCACATGGATTGAAGCAGACATTTTGTCAGCGGTATCTGCATCACCTTTAGTCCGATTGTAAAATGTGATGATAGACGGTTTCATTTTCTGACCGGTTTCAGGATCTATTGACTTGTCATTATGTAAGGTAGAAACAAGTATAACAGTATGTCCTTTTCTTGAAACATACGAGACTAAAGCGGTGGAATTGGTAAACCCAAATTTGGTGAAGTATTCATTTTTTCAACTGATGGAACAAATTCAGGAGGCCACTGCCTTCTATTTTTCTTTACAGTGCCAACGAACGTAATTACTTTTTTGTCGTAGTTTTACACTAGGTTGAGATCAGTAAACCAATTATCAGCTATTAGGTTTCGACCTGAGTCTTGTATGGGGTGAAGCATTCTTTTGTCTGCGGGTTTATTACTGATGTTGAACGTACCATCGGGTTGCTTTCCCGCGTAAATTTCTCTATTGTGTAAGTAGAGCAGCACTGCAGTCGGAAGGGCCAATAACTTTTATCTCTATTTCCTGGTTTCCAGTGTAAATACTGGCGGAAGGAGCACCGCCCACGAAAAGCTTCCAGTTTCTCATCAACGGTAATTCTGGCAATTTTGAACAAACTTCGTAAAAAAAAATATTTCGCACAGCAGCCAGCCGATCTTCTGCTTTCCTTTCTTCTATTGTTAGGCGATCATCAAATCTAAGGTATAGAATTATGAATTTTGACCTCTTAATGCTCATGGCAAACTCAAATTTTTCAACGCCATCGTCATTTGTTCCACAAAGTTTTTCCAAACTCTGTTGCTTCTATGTACACCTGCTAAGAACAGAATCCCTAGAAAAGCCTTCAATTCTATCTAGTCGAAAGATTTAGTATCCCTTTCCCGCTCGTAATTGTCTTGTAGAAACGTAATGTGTTGATGTGAATTCGTAACCATTGTTTCTAAAATGGCATTTGTGAAGAAACAGCTCAAATATTCAAGAGCCGTTGAAGCATTTCTTGCTTTCCCTATTAGGTCTCGTAAACGCCGTATGATATTCTGAGCTAGTGTGCGAACGCTATTTGATTGTGCTTTATAGCATCGCTTTATCTTTTCCCACACAATAATTATTATTTTCATGATGTTCTATTTCCTCGTTATCCTCTTGTTCAGTATCAGAATCCTCCCCTTCTTTTCGCCTTCTAAACCTCAACTTCCCCAATAATAGTCATATTCACACGTGTTGCTTAAAAACATAACAAAAATTATTTAGTAACGTATTCGGGCGAGTGCATCCAGTAGATCACCCACAAAAACATTGGGACAAAATGCTATATATATATATATATATACACAAATTTATTAGTAAACAAATATAAAAATAGATAATAAAAACAATACTTACTTTAAAAAATGCAATATTTGTAGATATTAAAATGTGGCGCAATTGGACGCAGTGTATCTTATAGATCAAAATGTCTGCCACCAGCCTACGAGAGATTCGAACAAAGACTGTCGCAGGTATATCGGTAGATGGTGTAGAACTATCCTCAGCCTTATCGCTTAAAACTGCCCGACGACTTGCAAAATAGTAACTGCTGCGTCTGTCAGAACGGCTGTGCCCGACGGAGGGCTATATCTTCTGTAATAATTATTTTGGAAAAAAGATAAGAAAGGGAACGAAACTCGTTCGTTGAATTCAAAATTGGAAGATAATTCAAATGAAGCAGCATTGGCGGGAAAACTGATGTAACACATGATGAACGTTGCACGTCCCAGTAACAGGTACGCCGTCCGTGGCATGGTGGTTGTTTAAAATAAATGTGGCCAATTGTTGTTACTGGCATCCAATTTACAGGAAACAATAAGTAGATGGACCTCTTGATCGCACTCTCCATATTAATACACTAGTTATTGTTCATTAAATTATTGTAAGGAACTTGAACCTTCTAACCTCAAACACTTCCCGGTTAAACTTCTTGTTGTAATTCATTGTTTTCATTATTTCATTTTAATTTTATGACGATATTCCTTTTTATTTCGTTATGGATGTTTCATATAAAATTTTTATTATTTCTTGTAGGTTATTAAGTTTCACAATTGACATTTAATTTTGTGTCAACTTTTCTAAACAATTAACCATCATCTCACTATCTTTGGTGGAATAAAAAACAATCAACCCTCGCTACTCGGGGTCTTCGCGAAAATTGGAATCGTTCACAAATGTTCACACATTCACGGATGTAAGCGGAAGAAAACACTTTTTAACTCATTGATAAATGTTGAAATTTTAATTTATTCTTAGGTAAACAAACAAACAAAAATAACAATATTTGCGGACTTGCAAAATGAGCGTGCTCTCTACTCGAAGGATTTCTTACAACTGAATTATTTTACAAACTAAATTTGCCATATTATTTCTGGTTACCCGACAGCAAATGGTTTTGGCCAATCAAAATGGAGATATAAATTGACCAAATTACTTATAAAATTCTATAAAATCCAATAACTAGATTATCACTAAATTTACACTAAAATGTTCCTTACAATATTTCCAAAATAATGATACCTTACATGGCATATTTCTAGTAAAGCATAAGAAATTAAATTTACTTTAAAATATAAATGAATTATTAAAAAACAACTTTAACGTTAATCAAAATTAACACAAAGCTTTTTTATACACATGAGAACATTATTATAAACATATTTTTCTCTAGAGGAAAGTATTAAATTCACAAATTCACGTTATATTATCAAGCTGTCAAAATCATTATATTTTTACTTATCTGTGTTAAATTACAGCTCATGAATGCACAGATAGGATTGAAAAGTATCCTCTACGCTTTTTTGAAGATAAAGATTACTAAACCAATCAGTTTTGCTACCAGGACCAAGATATATAGCTATAACGAAACAAATTTCCAAGATCGGAAACATTCATTTACCTCGTATTCGATTTATGTGTGATTAAACAATTCATTTTTTACTGGGTAGCTTAATATAGTTTTATTAGATTTAGCAATAGGTTAAAATATGTCAATTATAGCATGTTGTAACACAGCAATATATATATATATAATTCTTTCTAAATTCCGGGAATGAAATGACAATGTCCAATTCGATACAATCCGATATACAAAAGTAACTATTTTTCTAAGGTGATCCCGTATATACCATTGATAGGCGGTGCTTCTATTCTAATGCATGATAATGTTCGACCACATGCAAGAAGAGTTGCATCTAACTATCCTCATGAAGTAGAACTAATCGTCATGGAATTGCCTTGTCTTAGTCCGACTTGAATCCGATGGAGCACGTCTGAGATAAGTTTGGGACTTCAGCTTCTAACGCATCATTCTGTTACTAATATAAAATAACATAAGATACATCGCAGTTGAAGATATTGCAAACACTTCCGACATAATTTTAATAAGAACCCTGATATTATATATAAACAATAAAAATCACCCAGATATAGTACGGCCCAAACCAGATGTAGATTGAAATGAAACAACAGCTGTCAACTCCCCGTTTACCTAATGGGAGCTAGAGTTATCACTAACACAATGTATAAAGTAAGCCCAGGTATTGACGACATGCCATACGAAATGCTGTAAGACCTAACTTAAAGTAGCAAAGATCATTTGCTAAAAATCTACAATCACCTGTAGCAGAACGACATATTTCCGAATACTTCACGATACGAAAACTGATCCTGCAAATTACAGACCAATAGCCCTTACATTAGGGAACGCACAACACTGGAAAGAATGGTAAGTCAGAGATTGATTTGGTTTTTGGAATCACACAACATACTGAACAATCATTAATATAGTTCCAGACGAGGACATTCAACAGCAGATTAACTAGTGCATAGAATCAGAAATATGTATCTTATTTGAAAACCAACACCTTATTGCATGTTAAGTTTACTCGAATTTGCCATTTTATCTGAATTAAACTCGTATTTTGATTGCCGGTTCATAGAAATCAAAATTCTATTTGAATTGTAATTCTTAAGGCATGGCTATATTATTTTTGTTAAGATTGAGTTATGGAGGGCCAATTTCGTAAAGCCCTTGACAGTTTCCTTTGTAGGCTAGATTTGCTGTTCAGAAACAATTTTCGGAAGTCGCACGTGTTATTTCCTTCCAGAACTATTGCATCATATTTCGCAATGTGGTGCAATCCTTTGGGGCAATGCAGGCTCACGCTACATTTAGTTAGTCAGTCGATTTTACACCTTCGCAGACTCCGGTTGCCCGTGTCCATCTACGGGAGCCGTAAAGAAATAAAGTAGGCACTAAACTCTGGGCACAGACGGACGGATTATCGAAGATCGGGTTTCTTTCGCGGTTCTTCTGCTAAACTGAGTTTTATCGTAACGTATTTTGCTTTGGGCAAATATAATCTCGACCAAGTCGGATTTTAATAAAAATTAGCAGAATGTTAAGCTTTGGTGCATGGACAGTTACGTGTAATCGTCCTTTCGATCTTTATCGGATATAAGCGATTTCTAACCGGTGAAGTTGTGCTTCTTGGAGCTGTTGTTTCAACCGTCTGAACCCCTTTGGGAAGCAATCTAATCCCCAGGAGCGTACCAGCAATTATTTTGTCCCAAAGTCTCCCGAGGAACGTCGCCTACCTTTTTGCCCGGACCTGAAAATACCCCCACACTGTACCTGCATCTTGAAAATAACCCCGAAATTGTGCCTGCCTCTCTTTCTATTCCATTCACCGAAAGTCAAGAAAAAAGAATTCGTGTCTTTGTGTGGTGAAAAAAAAACCTTGTACGCGTTGATTGTAATTTCTTTTTGTTTGCAGTTAATTGTAAAAAAAATTACATACTGTATTATTTTTAACTCGGACGCCACTGGCCACGTAGATTTGTTGAAAATTTTTAAATACCGTAAGCCATGGGCGGCGAGATCCCCCTTAATCGAACGTTTCGTTCAACCGATTGTTGTATTGAGTAAAATATTAGATACTACATGCTATCATATTTTTTTGTACCGTCATTTACTCTCAAAAGGTTAATTATATGTGTTTTGAAATTATTACATCTTTTATTATTACATATTTTGTATTTGTTTATGTACGAATTTTGCAAGCTTTATAAACAAGGGGAGGCACAGTAGAGGTGAGTTCGATTCCCGTAAGCTGCTGGCTCCTCGGCCTTCCACGAGAACCTGCAATCAGCTGTATTTGGAAGGTGGCGCCCACTAATTTTGACCTACTCTGTACACAACCAGGAAGATTTCCTCCCGTAAACAATTTCCGTGAACTCCCCCTACTCCTCTGAGCTAAGCTGCAGGCCTTTTGCCACCTATCCTGTTGCGGGTCGACGAAAACGCTCGTTTGGCCCGTAACAAGCAACATTCCTCAACGTAGGGAAAGCCTATGATACAATTTAACCGAACCACATCATTAACCTCAAAGATAAGAACTAGAGGGAAATATCCTTAAAGTTGTCAAGAACTTTTTAACAAATCATATTGGAATCTTTGTATGTGGCACTCTAAACGCGCAACACAGACATAGAAGAGAAGATCGCTACGTCTCGTAAGAGACAAAGCACTCTAAGAAGAAGAAGTTGGAATCAGAATATACCCAAAACCACGGCGTTCCCCAAGGGTCGGTACTTAGCGCAACACTATTCTTGGTAGCCCTAAAGGAAATAACAAGTAACATAACCCTCTTGGATTCGACACCTCCGATAAATTAAATCTGAATGTTCCAAGAAGCTAAACCTATACAAATACCATCACACCATGAATGGGAAGCCAATAGTCACATACTGATATACTTGCACAAAGCACTAATATGGCTCAAATTGGATTACGGCAGCATAATATATTCATCTGCACACCTTAGAAACTTAAACGTGATAAATGTAATCCACAGTATTGCACTAAGAATGGCAATTTGTGCCTTCCGTACAAGCCCTGTAAACAGTATACTATGTACAGCGGGTAAACCTACGCTTGCATATAGACCACAATAACTAACCGTGACATATGTAATCAACATAGTAGCAAACCCTAATCACCGTATCTTCAAATATATTTTCCCAAAGGCAACGACTGAATCCAATAGAATCCACAGCAACTTCACCAACAACCACAGAATCCAAAACATATTCACCGATATAAACCTAACATTTCCCAAAATCATGAAAAACAGTATCGTAAATGCAAGCACTCCTTTGGAAGTCCCCATCGAACAGCCTCCTTCACCTAACAAAACTACCCAAAGAAACAACTTGCACAAGCCAGTTTAAACAACGGTTCAGAGAATTTTGCAATGAGCACCATATCCACACCAAAATACACAGGCGTTTGAAATACCGAATTCGACACTGGTACAGCGTTCATAAGCGAGCAAACTACAGTGGCGTACACTTTCCCCGGCAGCATATTCAGTAGCAGCAGACGTGCTAGCCACTCGCGTTCAGTTTGATAACAGTTCCATCTTGGCTCGGTAACACAAACACAGTAAACATGTACAAAGACTAATGAAAATAGCACGTCTGCTTGATCCACTGATTTTAGCTAGCGCGTCCGCTGTCACTGTAAAACCGAAAATAGCCGAGGTGCTTCAGCACGTCTGTCGTTACTGAGTATGCTCCCCGGCATGATAAACGCATACAGTGGTAAACTGTAGGCTATCCTCCTTAAATAGATTCAAAGAAGTCCACAAAGTGTCGAATCTATTCACTAGTCAAAGAAATCCAAATGGAACTCCACAAAATAGCCTCAATACAAAAACAAGTAGCATTCATATGGGTATTCCAGCCCACATAGGAATTCTCGGGAATGAAGTAGCAGACGCTACATTTAAAAGTGCCACCTTGTTACACTCAGTTAACATACCAATTCCGCAGGAAGGCGTAAAACGTCTGGTAAAGCAGAAAATAAAACAAAGATGGCAACAACAATGGCACAATACCACAAACTACAAACTAAGACAAATAAAAGTGAATATTACAAAAGAAGGGGAAAAAAATCTGACCAACAAAGAAGACGTTATAATCACCCAATTGCAGATTTAGCCCACACTAATTACTCAGCAGTACCTGTTTTCAAGAATACAACCAGAGAGATGCAACATCTATCAAACAACAATAACGGTACGACACATTATCACTGCCTGCCCAAAATATATTGGATACCGTAACGTACTAGGAATACCAGTCACACTCCAGGAAGCCCTCAGTTCGGAACATTATATCAAAATAATAAAATATCTTAAGATCGCCAAACTGTGCAACAAACTTTAATCTCACACGTACTGTAAAATTACCGTTCTGTAGGCGCTAATGATAGTTACAGTTACAAAAAATAGACAATCAATTTTTACTTCTGTCCTGTTAAGAGATTTTGATATTACTTTCAAAACTTGTGCAGCTCTTATTGTAAGGTGTTCTCAAGGTTTCTGTTAACTATTAAGCTTAAATAATTAAATTCAAATAGTTTTATCCAGCTTACCATTGTATACATGTTCATAATTGATTCAAGCTGAGGAAGAGTCATTACAACACTTGAACTGACAAGAAATTCGAATTCGATGTACTCCACGTCAAATATCGATGTCTCACCATTAGCTAAGCAAGTCACAGTAGTGAAGACGTTGCATGCCAATAAAACAGTTAACATTAGTATTGCAGTTAGCGTAACAGGATTGAGGAAACGATTTAATTCTTTAACTACATGCGCTCCTACATAGCTCAGTTTTCTTGTTTGGACTAATAATCGCCACAAGCAGTTTTCTTGCATTTTATTATAGTTTTTTAGAAGTTCATTTTCATTTAGCTGTTGTAAATTTTTAAGAAGCATTTGCGATTTTACTTGTTTGTGGTGAGTTTGATGTATGGTTACATAGGCACATAATACAATACAGATTAACATAATTCCAGTACAATTTACACACAGACCGATCAATATAGCAATTCTTGTTATTAAAGATGTTTTTGTAAAAGGTAAGACCATAAAGTACACAGCATATAAAGTAACAGTACAGGTCGTCAAACAGCAGCACGCCCATGAAAATTTTCGTAAACGACGTATATCTTCTTTGTGCAATAATGGCCTGGATTCGAAAATTCGGAAAACTTTAGTCATATCGATTAGTCCCTCAAATACATTTTTTGTAGCTTCCATTTTAATTAAGAAATTCACAGCAGCCACTGCCGAATGTATACAAATTATTAAATCCTTCAAAATTGACATAAACACGAAGGTCTTGATTTCCTTCCGAAAAGCAATCATGAGTTCATATCCATGATGAAAACTTGCCAATGTAAGCATAATGCTAACTAATGCAGCGATGCATACGGACTGCTTTGAATAAGATATTTTAACTTCATCTACGTTTCTTGTGTGAGAACAAGAAACTTGTATACATAGAATACCTGTTAAACTTGCAAAACGAATTGATGGACTAATCGCGCAGAATAAACAGTTTTTTGGATTTCCTTTCCCAACCATTTTCACAAATTTGTATTACTGTTCTATAACGCAAGTAATATCATAATAAACTGCTTTTGTACTTTGCGTTAATATATATATATATATATATATATATATATGTATATAACTTATAAAATAAATATTATATTTAAGTTGGTGCGATAATTACAGTCATATAGAGGTTTACATTAGCACATATATGTAGAGAAAATTAGAGAATTGTTTTCACAGCGGACGCGTTTGCATGAAAGATTGATGATTTTGGTATGGACTAATAAATATCGAAATAATCAGAGTTGTAACTTATAACGCAAATAGAAAATCTAAATCTGATTAGTAAGGAAAATCGATAGACAGCTTTACCCAACTTTTTTGGTCAAATTATTAGTGAATACAGAAGCAACTCTACTTGCAAATTAAGACACTCAAATTGACCCCAACTCCATTCATGTTATACACAGTACGGTCATAAAATGTCCTCTCCCCTTACTAACTTTTGAACGAGTTGATATTTCTTCCCAAATTTTCTGTGCCTTAATGGGAGGCTAAATACTACTTTTTAGTCCATATTTAAATTTAACTACTTTCACAATGGCGGCTAGACGCCATCTTAGACAATGTTTTCAAATGGGAATCGAGTAAGAATGAAGAAGATTGTAAAACGACAAAAAAATTATATTGTAACGCGCCAAAATGGTGAAAAGTGAATATTTGGTGGTTAATTACCAATTACACGAAGCTTCAAGATAAGAAACCAATAACAAACATCTGCCACAGCCGTGACGCGGGGTGTTCCAGAACAAGCGTTCCTCTCTCCACCAGAGGGGGGCACGCGCATGACGGAAATCGAAAATTGGCCAGTATAAAACCACGAGCGCGGCCATTTGAAATCACTTTATTTCCTGCTCCTGATGTCATCAAAAGTCAGAATATATTCCTCAGCCTTCTTTTAAGAGTATTCTTAAAAGATCCTAGTGTTGAAAATCCATTCCTGAAATTAACCAGTCTAGTAAAATTCGTTTACTAATTCCGTATAATTACCCGAAAGTGAATTAATAATTTTCCAGTATTTTTGCCGTTGTATTAACGAATTTAATAATTTTGAGTTTCCAGTTACCGAGTCCGAAGCTGAACGAGCTAGTGCCCGTCGAACGTAGATAGCTGTAGGGGTAATTTGTTAAATTATACCGCCGTTCGAAATCGTTGGAGTTCCAGCACATTTTTGACAGTAAAGTTAGTAGATATAAATATTTAGCATGCTTTGCTTGTTCATTTGAGTGCCCAGTAGTACGTTTTCTCTGAGACAGACATTTTTATTAATCTTGTGCCTGTGTTTGAAACGGTTAAAATCAATAGAAAATTCTGTATAAAGGTTATTATTGCTAGGGGAACCGGTGTCTGAATCGTTGATGTACCTTAACTTTAATAACACCTGTTGTTATTAGTTGAACACCCTGTACAAGGTTGGTCGTAATTTGTGGAGAAATGTCACGAAACCTCAAATTTTCTGTAAGTACCGCTAGAAGATTTGAATTGCTTTGGAGTATTTTGAACAGTTCAAAGCGATCTACAAATTCTGCAGCAGAGTAATTTTGTGCAAGTTTGTAGGGAAAGTAGCCCCATTCCCGTTAGCAGGCTGGAGAATTTTTAGCCAACTAATTAGAGTGCATTGTCCGTGTGCCCGATATTTTCACTGTAAAAGTCAGAATCCGATCCGCGTAATATTTACGTAAAGCAAGTTTAAATTATCTACACTACAACTGCACGTTAAAAGCCGCGTAGTTTGAGCTTTAACTTCCAGGATGATTTACTTAAAAATCTCCTGTTTGATGATTTATTACCGTAAAGTTTGCAATTCAATACATACAGATTGTTTATTCTGAGCTATTTGCATCGAACGAGACACCGGTGAATCTCGGTACAGAAATTGTCACTGGCTTTTAGTCGAGTTTACATTGTTTCAAGTAAGGAAAATTTTCCCACTGTTTAAGTATAAATTCTTAAAATGGAAAGTTTAACACTCACTATTAATAATCCCGAATAACGTTTATCCGCTCGCAAGGAAATTATATTCCTTGATATCAATAAATTAAATCTAATTGGTTTGTTTATGTTGGATTAGTACAGATGACAGCGGCGGACATTTTGTCCACTGGAGAAGCTGTTTCAACTACCCGAACCCGTTCGCAGTCGATCTACCGAGCAGGGACGTACAAGCCAGTGGACCTACAGCGAAAATCGGTGGCGGAGACATATATTTGATTTGTACTAATTAATTCGAGTTTAATATTTATTTAATTTATATATATTTTGTACATATCACATTACGTAAGTTAATAAATTTATTTTTTCCAAGCACTTATAATTGAATTCTGGACAACTCGAGAGACTACCTAGGTTATAAATTTTTGGAGTGTTCGCCCCCCGTATAAGCCACCGGGCGGAACATTACAATATAGACATAAAACTCTTAAAAGATCCTGCTGTACATAATACAATACAACAAACAATAAACCAACAAACTAAAAACATAGATATTCAACCAGAAAGCAATGCAGGTGGAACATGGGAGCAAATTCAAGAAATGTTTTTAACAACAGCTGAAACGCAACTAACGAGAAAAAGGACAAAGAAAAAATCTTGGATGACAGAAGAGATATTAGGTCTCTTGAACTAACGACGATAGAACAAGAAAAATACTAACAAATATAAAGAGCTGCATAGAGTAATACAAAGAAAAATTAAAATAGCAAAAGCAGCATATTTGGTAGAACAATATAAAGAAATAGAACAACTGAATAAGAAGTATGACAGTTTTCACATGCATAAGAAAATAAGAGAAGTAGCAGGACGTAAAAACAACAAAAATGGCAATAATGTCATAAAAGATCAGAATGGACATGTTCTGGTAGAATTAAAAGATAAACTGCAAAGATGGAAGACCTACATCGAAAAACTATTCAACGATGAATTGATATTCTTCTCAATCTTTTTAATACTATCTATGAAACCGGTGTAATTCCTAAACAATGGCTAACATCCACATTCGTGTTAATACCGAAGAAAGCTGGAGCAAAAGAGTGCACTGACTACAGAACCATTGCATTTATGAACGATTCTTAAAGATAATCCATCAAAGAATCTATAAAAAATTATAGGACGATATAAGTGATACACAATTTGGTTTCAGAATAGGAACACGAGAAGCCCTTTTTGCAGTCAATGTCCGCAGTCAACGATACCTAGACATGAACCAAGACATCTTTGTCTGTTTCATTGACATTTGACAGGGTGAGATACGATATATTACTGGAAATTCTGGACATGAGGGACATCAGAATCATTAGCAACTTATATTGGGGACACCGAGCCAACATAAAGATAGAAAATACAGTAACCGAAGACATTATGAAACGTCGAGGGGTAAGACAAGGCTGCATCCTATCTTCACTGCTCTTTAACATGTATAGTGAAGTTCTCTTTAATGAAACCTTCGAAGAAGAGAAAAAATGTATCGTAATAAATGGGGAGACAGTCAATAATGTCAGATACGCGGACGATACAATACTATTGGCAAGTAATTTAACTGATCTACAATATATTTTACAAAAGGTTACCGCTGTAATGAATATGGATTAAAAATAAATCTCAATAAAACTAAATGGATGCTAATAACAAAATTTCCACAATACCAAATGAATTTAAACATTAAAACCCCGCGATAGAAAAAGTACAGGCATATAAATATCTGGGCTTCTGGATGTATCAAACAGGGAATCAGACACATGAAATAAGAACAAGAATATAAATGGGCCAGATCGTCCTTTGTATCACTGAAGAAAGTACTATGCAGTCGAAATATAAGCATAGGACTCAGATTGCGTATGCTTCGCTGTTATGTTTTTACTGTATTGATGTATGGAGAAGAGGCGTGGACACTAAAAAGAATGACTTATTCAAACTACAAGCTTTTGAAATGTGTTGCTATCGCAGAATGTGCCGTATACCTTGAAGGGATAAAATCACCAACAGAGAAGTCCTTGGAAAAATGAATAAAGAATGTGCAATAATAAACTCAATAAAAAAGAGAAAACTAGAATATCTAGGTCACGTAATAAGAGGATCTAAATATGCCATGCTTCAACTGATAATACAGGAAAAGCTAAAGGGATAAAGGAATGATGGACGAAGATGAATACCCTGGTTGAAAATCTTAAGGGATTGGTTTGGCTGCAGCAGTATCGAAATGTTCAGAGCAGCTGCAAATGAGGTTCGGATGTCGATGATGATCTCCAGCCTCCGATAGGAGAAGGACTTTAAGAAGAAGAAGAAGGGGGTCGAGTGACACTTCGATTGAAAGGTATTTTAATTCTGCTCCTGATATTTGAGTCATAAAAAATATTAATCCAAAAAAATGAAAGATGATTGAAAATAACAATTTTATGGAAAAAATTAAGAATTAAAGCAAAAATATGTATGCTTTCGAAATGCTCACCATTGAAGAATGAAGAAGAAGGAGAAGATTCTAAAACACGACAAAACTTATTTTATACAACAAAACCTGAATAGTAATACTATTTTAATCAATGTTCAAAGCGTGGTTCTTGAACTTGTTGGTAATAGTAAAACCTATCTAATATCTCTTCCCGTACTTTCTGGAAACTTTCAACTCCGAGATTAGCACAAGCCGCTTTTATTTTACGTCGTAAACCCAAAAGGGAATCGGGTTCTGTTTCAAAAATTTTCGATTTAAGATACCCCCACAAAAAGAGTACAACTGAGTCAGGTCAGGGGATCGCGGAGGCCACTCTGTTGGACCATGACGAGTTTTTATTGGCTTCAGCAAAGAGCAAAAACTGTTTCAATTTTGTCCTGCAAATTCGAACATTTGCCATAATTATTGTTAGTATCGCCGGTTTTAACACTCAATATTCAAACGTGAGCAAGCACAATAACTGAATTAAAGTGACAGAACAGAAAGACTAATTATTTCAATTGTTTTACTTCTGTTTTTTCTCCTCCTACATTTTTTTACCGTTTTGCAGAATCAGAAACAGACAATTTCTAAGTCTGTCATATGTTTTTGAATCTATACAATTTTCCCAAATTTTAGAATTATACTGTACTCAAAGACACCTATCAAAAATGAGGTGTCACTCCACCTCCATTGCCATTTAATAAAATACTAACTAAAAGTTATAAAATTTAAATACGTACTCAAAAGTAGTATTTAGTCTCCCATTAAAGCACACAAAATTTTGTGAAGAAAGATCAAGCTGTTCGAAAGTTAGTAGGGGGGAGGAAATTTTACGACCGCATTGTATATATTGCTATGTAAGTTTCTTTTATATTTTTAAGAATAATTATAAACATAAATAAATCCATAAACTAAACTCCATGTTGGTAGCGCCCATAATACAAATTAAATTAATTATTTGTCAAAAGAAGAACTTAAATTTTAATCTATATCAGCATATAATCTTCTATGACATCTCAGGGTTCTAATAAATATCTGAATTTTCGTGGCTTCACCCAAAATAGTTATGTAATTCTTATTATGAATAAAACAAATAAATACAGAAAATACTTGTAAACTTATCTTAATTTACAATGGCTATGGAATGTACTATGCAGCCTACTTCTTCGAAACTGCATACGGTTCCATTATTTCGGCCTTGATGCCGACATTTCAAATCTACGCGTCTCTCGCTGCATTCCTGAAGACCGCAAAATTTGCGAAAATCGACTTTAATGGTTCAAATTTAAATTTCTGAGCCACTACAAGCGCGTGCTTCCACTTCAAGCACCTAGAACCGACTAAATTCCAAAAATGGGTCCAAAAACACAACTACAATTTAAAAATGGATGGAATGGCCTTTCAGATACTTATCTTTTAAATCAACATGTGATTTTAAATAAATTAGAATTGCTTATAACAACATAAACAATTCACATTGTAACAAACAAACTTCAGATTTGAGATCTCAGAAATCTTTTAATATAAGTCACATAAATTATTCTTGATAAAAAATGACATGTGTTTAAAATTGAAGA
>JABXWE010002994.1:0-39340 GCA_014611495.1 Limonius californicus | reverse complement strand
TAGTGTCCCGCGCCCTAACGGTCCGCGCCCTAATGTCCACGCGCCCTAGTGTCTCGGCGCCCTAACGGCCCGCGCCCTAGTGTCTTCGCGCCCTTGTGGCTGGCGCCCTAACGGCGGCGCCCTAACGGCCGCGCCCTAACGGCCGCGCCTAAATGTCCTAGACCGCATGCTGGGTGTGGTGTTTGTGAATAGTCATTTAATATAAACGATTTGTTATTCGTAAATGTGACCTCTGCTATTGAAACTTTAAATAAGTTGTGAGTACGTGACGTCACTATTGAAGAATTATAGAAGAATTACCTTCAAATAAGCGGCGCCCAATTCTTTTCAGGGCATTACCATTATTTGAACATTAACACCAAAAATTTAAGCATTTAAAAAATAATAAACGGGCAACGGAAATTCAAACAAATTCATAATAGGGTGCAGTTAAGTTTTCTTTGGTTCACCAATTTAAATAATGCTTCTGCCTGGAGAATCCGATATCACACAATTGTAGAATAACAAATTCCCACTGTAAATCATGTCGCGTAAAAGGGAAACTTCTGTAACTTTGAGACATTTCAACAAATCTGTGAATTCTACCAGCAACTTATTCCATCAGCTTGCAGACACACATTCCGTATTCCCTCATACGAAATTAAATTTTAACGTTTTCCGGATAAGAAAAGCACGTTCCTTTTATTGGATTCTCGCGGTTTACACGCCATATCTGCTCTTGTCGTTAAGGTATATTATTAGGTTCCATCTCGTAAATTAGTTTACTTCCGCAATATCTAGCGTGATTTAATAATGATCGCTTTAATATGTGTGCACGAGAGATTACATGTGTGATAGGATATTTTTATGCTAAAACACTAAAGCTTTCTATCGCGCTATGAAATGAAAAATACCCCTGAAAGGTTACGCAGGTACGAAAAAAATATTAGTTTGGCTAAGTAGTGTTACTTTATTGGCAATGGTGTACAACAAAAATTTAAAGTAATGGTTTACACACTATGATTGGGTTTGCCCAATATTTAAGTCATCCATTGGTATTGTTACAAACATACTTATAAGAGTATTGGAAATACAGGAATATAATAGAATTTTAGGATCGAGTCTTTTTTAGGACATGGCGAATTAGTTTATCCAACACGTTTATGTTTAAATGAGTAAATAAGGTGAAATCACCGATTTCTAAATGGTAGAATACAAATCCTTTTATTAAACGCGCTAAATTGTGGCAACGTTTGAAGAAACTGGTAGTACAATACTACAGAAAAAAGAAGCGGAGAGTAAATTCTTTCCAACTACACAACACAATTAGCCACAGATGAGTCGTAACGCAAGATAAAGGTGTTTCCGTCAATTCGAAAACTTTTTCGGACAACAAATATTAGGTATGGCATATAGCAAATAATCCCATATAAAGATTTATATCAGCTGTCGCACGGCGACCTACGCGTGCCTTGGTAGCACACGATCTTGATTCTGAAATATTAATTTGACCCTTTTTGTATTTGCAATACAGAATGTGGAATCAATGTACCGGTTTATATTTTATTTTCTTTGCTACATTATACGAGGGTCACTTAAAATAGAAATTTCGTTTATATTATTCTCAAATTGTTCTTACTTCTCAGTCTAACCTTCCGTAACAGCAATGCACTTAGACCAACGATGCGTCAAAGCCATTGTATTTCCTTATAGGAATCTGATTCCTCAGGGCCAGAAAAATATTCCTCAACTACTTCTTTAACTTCTTCATTTGGCAAAATTCTTTTACAGTCAAAACTTAAAATCGTCAACATGTGCATTAGCACGCATTTCCTAATAGAAAATTACCTTATTTCTGCAATGAACCTGGTCTATTTTGACGAATATTGTTACGGTCGCAAAAAAAGACACACGTTGCGGCGCCAATTTGTTACAGGCAAATCGCGCTTTTTCGACGAGTCGTAACTATCTTGATGGAAAAGGGCCTACAGCTTAGCTCAGAGGAGTAGGGGGGAGTTCGTGAAAATCGCTTATGGGAGAAAATCTTTAGTTGTGTACAGGGCGAGTCAAAATAAGTGGGCGCCACCTTCCAAATCCAGCTGATTGTGTAGGTCCTCGTGGAAGGCCGAGAAGCCAACAGCTCACGGGGATGGAACCTACCTTTATTGTGCCTCCACCTATATATTTAAAGCTTGTAAAATTCTTACACCAGCAGGTACAATAGACACAATAAGAGACAGTAAACTTTAAAACACATATGATGAAATATTTGACATATGACAATACAACGAAATGGCAAGTTATAACACCAGTTTGAATTACAGAATTTTAATTCTTGAACGTTCAGAGAAACTCGTCGCTGTTGACGCACAATATTTATGTTGTCATGAATCTGTGTGGCCAACGGCGTAGAGTTTACAGGAAAATTACACCATATAAAACAAAATTTCTCATACTTTATACTTCAAATACAGTCCACAACTGAAGGTCGCTTCCTGTTTCCAGATACCAAAAAACGATTCAATGATATTGAATTTTGCAAGTTGCACGTAGGTTTTTGCTTCACAAAACACAAAACTTTAGTTTTTACCTTGAACTTCCGGTGGATGGCTTAAGCGAGGTTGGCACAATAAGGTGCGATTTCCCTGGAGAGGGCCAAGCTGGTTTCAACTAGGCCGGCTAGCGTGGAGACAGAAGCGAGTCTTTTTCGGACGACGGGAACAAGCCCAATGCCAGCAAAACACTTACACGATTTATTTCCCTTTACATCACCAAGATCCGAACTAAATTCGACAGGAGCAATTATAATAATCTTTAATTGTCCAACACCAAGGCGTACATTTTGCTATCGCTTATGTATATATCCGGTTAAGTCGATTTACTTTTGCTCTACAGCAAACAAAAACGGTACGGTAAATCGTAGGATAGCGAAGCGCCGCGATGAAAAGGAAACGAATATGCAACGTTACAACCGTCTGTAACGACCCTCGATTGATGTTATTTTCGAAGACCGGAGTCTGGGGGAGATCTAAGGCCAACTAACTCAAAATGCAATGGGGACCTGCACTTCTCCCAAACGATATTGCACCACATTTTGAAATGTTACGCAAGAAATTCTAGAAAGTTCTGGAATAACGGACACGAGAATTCTAGGAACAGTCAGAGGTCAAACGCGGAAAAACAAGTCTGCAATTTTCACACAAAGAAACCATTAACATATCTCGAACTTCGAAAGACAAAACAAAATACCGAAACGGTAACCCAAAATAAGACTTCAATTAAAATAACGATATTCATTCCTACGAAGCGGCAAACCAATTAAGAAATTAGTTCAAGTGTAGCGGCAAATTTGAAAATCTCATAACATTGTGTTTCATATTTTAGGGTAAAACATGCAAATGCAACTCTCTACAAGAATAATACTACATAAATGCATCTACTTCATCAAAAATAATAAGTTTACTTGTTTCTTCACCACTGGGAATATTTTGTTTTTGTTACAATAGGAACCCACACCTTCTGGTATCTCTCAACTCATAGGTATATTCCATACGAACATTTATTTGTACTAAAGCAACAAAGGACTAACTAAAGTGTATTTCCACTCGCCCGTTTATACCAGTCTTATTCGGAAATTAAGGGCCAATCGGTCGTAAAACAATAATTCAAATCTGAGAACAAAATGATGTTTAAATCTTAGATAGACTCGACCTAAACTGCTTCTAAAAATAATTTTGTACTGTCGTTTTGAGGTCGTCGTTTTCGAGAAGATCGTCGCGGGTTCTTAAAGAATTCCTAATATGGGGAAAGGGTGATAGTCACTCGGCGCTGCATGGGGGATGATTAAAAATTTCCCAATTGAATTGCTCAGTGAGTTGGACAGTCCGAACCACCGCGTGCGGTTGGGCGTTGTCGTGCAAAAGCACGACTCTAACGGTCAACTATCCTCGCCTTTTGTTCTGATTCGTTCTTCTCAACTTTCTTAAAGTCTTACTATACGTCTGCATTCATGTTCATACTGCGTTCAGGGAAATCAAATAACAATACGACTTTCCTGCTCCAAAAACCAATATACGTAACTTTTCGATGGTGAAACGTTTGCTTTGTTACGGACCACACGAGCTTTTTCGTCGACCCGCAACAGGAAAGATGGAAGATGTTAGAGATTAGTGCCACGTAATACAAAAAAAAAATACATTCAAAATGGTAATAATTATGGTTTAACACAAGGGTAGTTGGAACGTTCTAACAAGAGGCTCGCGTCCCCGGGCTTGCGATATTTACTTTACTAACCACAGACCTGCGCAGCCAGTGACGATGAGTTTCCAGAAATTACAATTTACAATTACACTTTACAACAAAAAAATGGCAACTGCCGACTGAAGGTCGTTTGCGTTGCATAAAAAAAGGTTCAGCACTTAGAGTGTTCTTAGGTTCTTCGTGAAGCAGGCAAAATTCGCAGGAACGCCCCTGAAGACAGGATCTCGATGGAGACAATGTTGCGGGTCAAGACTTTCTTCGATGAGAGAAAGAAGACGGGAACTTCAGGAACCAAAACCTTAGCCGTTGTATGGGGTAATCACTTGCAACGGCTTAATGGAGGAATTCGCGGGGTTGGAGGCTTTTAATCCGACACAAGTCAAGAGAACAATTTCACTGAATGGTCTTTACAAAACGCGGACACTCTGCTAAAATTTTTAATCCGACACAAGTCGAAGATTCTTTTGTAAGAAACAGCACGATATATTAATTTAGCACAGGCGCTGCCGCACAACTCCGATTCAAAAAAACACATGAGTTCACTCCCAGCAGCTAGCACTCACTGCCTTTCCCCTGCCGCATAACTCTCACCCAAATGTAATTATTCTGGAACAAAATTCTTACACGTGGAACTTCCGGCCATTCTGCTAACGAAGGATTCCAGGAACTGTTTTCGATCGGCATATCCAGACTAAACAAATGCGACAAGCGGAACAATGGGAACCTTTCGGCAGCTTCGAAAAAGTGACCTCCCATAAATTAATCTTTGAAAATAATAAAATAGTAATTGACTTAAGAGCGGCAATTAAAATAAAACTTTAATTCCTTTGAAGCGGCAAAACTAAACAAACGTTACAGCTTGACCTTCTTGCCTTTGGGGGAGCTCCCATACTTCCACTGCATTGATTGTGGCTATGTTTCAACATTTATGTACGATACGTGTATCTCGTCGCGAGTGATATTGTGATTCAGGTACTCATCGCCATATAATGATGCAGGTTGGCCAGTGCAAACGCTACACGCTAGTTTTTGTGATCATCTTGTTCGTGACAATTTCATATAGTACTCTACATGAAATTTGAGGAACATTTGTGGCCATTTCTGAAATCGTTAAACGCCGATTTTACGAATTTTTTTGGTCGCCTTTTCCACAAAATCGTCGTTTGACAACAGAAAGTTTCCCACATGGTTCCTCATCGTTCACGTTTGTTCGGCTATTTCTGAACCCGCTACACCAGTGGCTCACCTTCTTTTCACTCATCATTCCTGTACCATAATACTCGCTTATTTGACGGTAAATTCAGAAACGAATATTAACGCGCACTTCAGATTTGGGGCGATATTCAATCGTAGTGTTCATTTTAGCACTTTATTATACAACTCAATCCAATACTATAACCACGGTAAAGCGACGTATGGCTAGCTCATCAACCAGTAAAGCACCCCCATAACAAATTGACTGCGCCCCTAATTCGGCGGGAATATTTAAACCGTGCTTAGTTTCCTAGTACGCCTCGCATAAAAAATATCTTGGATATTATTTTTAATGTTTGCTGATTAACGATTATCTTGAACAATCAGTAGGATATAAAGTACATGCTTAGACAGATTTTTGTGATTGGTTTTTGAATAATTCGATGATAACAGTCAAAAGGCGAACTTGAATGTTGCAAAAAAACAAAAATATTTTTGCATGTATATCTTCTCATTTTTTGATATCATCGACTTTAGTACAATATATTGGTTAATTTGAATCTCCTTCAAATAAATGTCAAAAATCAGATTATAAATGTTATCTGATATTCCTCTGGATACTTTAGAAACAACAAATATATTTTTAGTAATAACTTTCATATATGAGCCGGCCTCGGCGGTCTAGTAGTTAGCGCATTTGCCTTTAGACCCTAGGCCCGCGGGGTCGAACTTGGCCGAGGTCGGTGAGATTTTTCTAGCGGGGAAAAATCTGAAAATGCGCCTTCTGTCGGATAAGGAGTTAAGCCGTAGGTCCCGTGCCACTGCGATGTGTGACACGTTAAAAATCACTACTGGAGTTGGAATTACCCCAGATAGGCAAAATACTTGGTTAGGGTGTACAATAAGCCAATGATGGCTGCAGTGCTTAGAGATGCTTGGAAAACCGCGTCCTAGATCTCGCTCTTTCAAACCAACAGCAATCCATGTATAAGAATAATATTTATGCAGGTTGTCTTATTCTTGAGGATTTTCATAAGGAAGGATTATTATTTTATTAAATTATTTATTTAAAAAAGACCAATACTATAGATAAATAATTTAAAGATTAGCTTGTTCAATGATAGTAACGACAGCATCAAATGTTTCTTCTCCAGTTGGAAGAATTTGTTCGGGTGGCAGCAAAAATCCATATTCTCCAGTATCTCTCAGTTCGATCAGGTACGTGATGCGAATATTTTCAAAGTTTGCTTTCACCCAATCTATGCTCATTCCACTTGCCACATCTGTAATTTGCAATAAGTGAATTATCTGCTGAATCGAGTGCATTGAGACTTACAAAGGGTTTCGGCTGAGTTACCAACTAGAAAACGAGTTTTGTGTCGTGATACCAAACTTCTAGCCGCAATATTACCTATCCTGTGCTAAAAAATGTTTTAAATGTTATAAATGCAGTCAAAAACAGAAACATATTTTAATTGGATATTTTGTCAATTTATTGCAAGAAAAATATGGAAACAGATTTGTTTAATTATTATAGGCATTACGCAAAACCAACGTGCTAAGTAGGTTGCCCATTGAAACAAAGCGTAATACTTTTATTTCCTTGCCTATACACAGGTTATTATCTCGTAAACATTTTGGAAACTCTTATTCAAGGGCAATTATGAAAATTATTTCTCTCTATTTAACAGTGTAGTTATTCCTCTTTCTCCCCTTTCCTTCCCCTTAGTAGTATTCTAATTTCTTCTACCTTCTTCTAATAAACAATAAACATTTGTTCACAAATAGACTTTCACCTGTTTATCTGTATGTCTGTTTGTTGTTTGTACTTCTAGTCGTCTGTTTATGCATCTGTTCAGTAATATAGAAACACAATATACACGCGTTTAACATACCAATTCGTCAGCATTTTTTGCTTTCTCAAATCCGTTATGCCCATACGGAAATACGAATAGTTGATAATATGAATGAAAAGCCAAATATGTGTCCAGACTATCAGCGACTTTGCTGATATACTTGGAAAATGTTTGAGACTCGACTTCCGAAAAGGGTGAAGCACCGGCGTAGAACGTTGCACATGACGAATTGGAAGCTCCACCATCCATCCAGTGGTAACCCCAATTGCGGTTAAGGTCTACTCCTTCGCAAGACTCGAAAGATCTTCTGTTTTTTCTCCACAGGCGGTCCTAAAAAAAACAGTGATTTATGTATATGCCAAGATGGCAACAAGCCAGGGTTGCTGTGTTAATACTTCTTACGGTGGTGTGCGTGTAGACGTAACCATCTGGGTTAATGCTAGGGAAAATGTGCCAGTCGCGAGTTTCGACGACAGCGCGAACTTTTGGGTTTGAATTCGTCAAAATTTGATTCAATATATAAGTCACCGTAGCTGGTCCAATCCTGAAGAAGTTTATTAAAGTTCCAAAGTTCTCAATTTTAATACTACTTACCATTCACACGCGTGTATCCCACCTTCTAACAGCACCCCCTTTTTGCCAGCTCCAAAAGAAATCTTCACCCCACGGATTTTTCTTCCCTCGTGCGAATGTCCCCCTTCTATAGATGTAACGACTCCTGGGTATTTTTCCACTAAAGAATCCAACCATGAATTGATCTAAAATAGTTAAATTAAAGCTTAGGCTTAGGTACAGCTTTACGCCAACACCAACCTCATCCAAAGTTTTGTAATCGTTCCAGTCATAATCTTCGGACGCGTTTAAGTTTCTTGCACGCCTTTCGAGGCCAATTTTTTCCTGAACATCTTCGATCCACAGCTGGGCTTCCAAATTTTGAGACGAGATGAAATTGCGGAAGACTCCTTTGAGGTAAGGCGGTACCATGACGTCAACTGGAAATCCCAGTCCTGATACGTCTGTCCAGAAGCTAAAACCATGGTGAGTTTCTTCGAATTGTTCAAGAGCTTGGAGTTGTTCATCGGTTTGTGGGCTTAGTCGATAAACTTGATAGCCATCATATCGCACTTGGGAGGAGGCCACGTAAAAAAGTGATGGTATTAAAAGTAGAAAGACATGTAATATTCTAAAATATAAATGAAAATTAGACGAATACTATGTTTAAAATGATAAGAACGTTGCTTACCCAGGCATTATTGTTTAAAATGTTTTGAAGTAGTAATGATAGGTGGTGCTTTGTTCTTACTTTTATATGAAATGTAATCTTGAAGAGGTTGGTTTTTGAACAAATTTTACATTATCTCAAAGTTCAATGACATAAACTATATTATCTTTAATTGCAAATTGATATGTAATCTTCTAGTTTGCCGTGATTAGAGTATTCAAAATTGAAAGTCAAGTATATTCATCTTGTCTGGGAATGTGTTGTGAATTTAGAAATAACGAAGGTGAATACTGGCGTCCATGTGCATACAGAAGGTTGAATATAATAAAATATTTATTAAGTTGCCAATATTTTTCTGCCATTGTAAATAAAGAAAAACGTAAATAATAATCTTGTAATATTGGGAGGATGGAATAATTCAGTTGCACTTCCATATATAGCTTTAAAGGCAACCACATCAATAAGGTAGGTTAACTCCAGCTACTATTACGAATAGGCACGTGATGAATTTAACTATCTATAACCTTCCACGTTTCCATAGTATTCCTTATATTCCGTTAAAAGTTGCCTCGAAGAACTCCGTGAATGTTTCTTTTGTACGCCAGCAGTTTAAAGAAACTTAGAAAGTGCAGCAAAAATTGCATATAAAGTTGTTGCAGCAGCGACTGAAATAATGGATAATTAGCCATACACTTCTATTCACAGTAGTTTCCTACAAGGCCACAATTCGGTCAGTGGTTTTTGAATGCGTTCAATCAGTATCGAGAAACAGAACCTTTTTCATTGATGAAGCATGGTTGCATAAACACGGTTATGTTATTTTACAGAATTGTATAATATGGTCTGCCGAAAAACCTCATTTTTCTCTTGAAACGCGTTCTGCAAAAATTGTGTGGGTAGCTCTGAATGCAATACGATTAACTGGACACATTTTCTTGATCTCCTTATTAATACTGGAAGATATCGAAATGAACTCTTACAACCATTTATTGATAAAATACATGATGACAAATTATGAGAGGGTTATTTTCAACAGAACGGTGCTAAACCGCATTGTACACACGAAACTTTGCAATTAAAGAAAGTTCTTTGGTAATAGATTTATTAGCGGAAACACAGAAAATCCCTGGCCAGCAAGATCTCGTGATTTTACCCCAGCGATTTCCGTTAGTGGCCTTATATCAAAAATTCAATATTTGGAATTCCTATTCAAAATGTAGATGACTTAAATGAGTGAACAACTGAGAAGTTAGTAGAGGTAAATAACACCCCAATGTTTGAAAAACGCATTGTGTGGTATCTACGAGAAGTTCAAAAATGTATTGAAGCATAACGTTCATATATTTTTTCGGCTTGTTTTTGAAATTTGCATGTTTATAAAATATTTACCCCGGTACATTTAATTCATAAATAGCCCAGGTCCGTTATTGGAGACCGACTGGGTCTGTAAGAACAGTGTTGTATAGTTTTTGAAGAAAAAATTTGGGCGTGACTTAGTTGATTTGGTGTAATGATCGTTTAACGTTTATTGTCAACTGTTAAGTCAGATTTTGAGTGTGCTTCAGAATCAACGTTACTATTAGGATTACCGTGTGGTTTCCTTTTTCGTTTTTGCGGATTAAATTGGCCCGTTACCTGTTTTCCTTCAAAAGGCCTGATAATCTTCTGTTCCCAATACTTGCTTTGTGTTGTTACCATTATCGTTATTGCTTGTGTTGTCCATACCGTTTGGTCTACGGCTTCTAGTGTTCATGTCATCCTGTTGGTATTTTCCCGGTCGTTCCAAGTATACATCTGGTACAACGCTTCTATAAGGAACTCAACATTTACTTTCGTCAAACATTATCGCTGCCATTCGGAAAGCCCACCTTGAGTACGTATGCCGATACGAATTCGCTGCGCCTTATAAATATAATTCGTGCCTTGCACGCAACCATCTATTGGAGCCTTTCTTCGTTTTGATATCCTAGTCCTTGAGGGCGTCGACCGAGCCTTAGTAAATTTGCCTTGGAACTACCCTTCGGACCTATCTGTATCATTGTTAATTAACAGTGGAGATTGCGAACAGTGACCTTTCGTTTGTTGTTCACTGGAGCTTTGATATTTTTGAGAGGTTTAATTTTTATAATTTAAGCAACCTTCGGTTGCTATTTATTTACTGGACCTAATGTTTAAGTTGTATACTATTAATACTCTCAGTTAAAGAGTGATCGAAAAGACAAATAGAGCAGGCCGAGCAGCCACACGAAAACATACTCATGGAGGTTTTTTTTCACTCGTTCATACTACAGTTCCCCGCCCGGAACCGCTTTCGCATTACTTCAGTGGGTGCGGGCGTCCCTTACATACTATCCATTCATGCAACATGCTCCCTAAATTTAACTAACTGAAATACAGTCGCCTCCGCTGGGGTTCGATCACGCAGCTAGGAAACTTTAGGAAAAAATATTGGTTGGTACGCCCCTGGGAATTAGATGATTTCCAACGTTGAGGGCGGCGGGAATTTCAGACGATTGCAACCAAACCACAACTCTAACAATCACACCTTCACGGGTATAATACACTTATATCCGATCTGATATCGAAGGAACAATTGCACTCAATTATCCGTACACAAGGCTTTACACTGCTAATTTTCATGTAGATCCGACTTGGTCGAGATAATAATTGTCTACAGCAATCTACGATACGATAGAATTCAATATAGCAGGAACCGCGAGTAACTCGATTTTTCTAAAACGTCCGTCTGGGCCCAAAGATTATTGCCTACTGACTTCCTCCCCGCGCCACCAAAAACATCACCCAAACCTACTTTGTTCTAGAACAAAGTTGACACGTGCAACTTCCGAGAAAAGCTTAAGAAGGCAATATTTTGATAACAAAGGAATTCCTGGAAATGTTTTCAGCCGCTGCGAACAAACATGTCGAGCGCTCGAAAATGGCCTCGTCATAAATTAAATATTTCAAAATAGTGAAAATTGTAATCAACATAAAAATGGCAATTAAAATAACGTTTTTAGTTCCCATGCAGAGGCAATTAGAGCATGACTAATCTAGACGGAGTGGCACAATTTCAAATGAACATAACAACTTATCTTACGTGACTAATATTTATTTTTTTCATTATAAAAGTCAAAACAAGTAGAAAATTCTCCTTTGTAAATATGTTACCTTTCCTTTGTATTTTAACCTGATAATGTCAAAAATGCTGTTTTTCGTATTTAACGATTGCGCGTGTGATAAATATGCAAGTGTATTGATTAATAAATAATAAGTAACTCAACAGTATTAATTTATATAACAAGTGCTTAAAATTAATTTCATTGTCTCATCAAGATATACAATAAACAGATAGTCCTCTAGATTATATTAACAGTAGTTAATATTAATTAATCGGACACTTAAAAGTCATCACTACCTTGTTAATTATTTGAATGGATATGTATTTTTTGTTTTAGGGTAAATTAAAACAATATACTGTCTCGAATATTTTAATGATATGCAACTAAGTACAGGAAACAATTACAAAGAAGCGTCTGCTTCACTAATGATCGTAACAATAGAGTCCAGGGTTTCTTCAGCCGTGGGAATGATTTGTTCTGGTGGCAACACGAACCCATACCTTCCGGTATCTCTCAATTCGTATGTGTACGCTATACGAATATTTCTGTGCACACCAACAGCCCAATCCATACTTCCACCACTAGCAATATCTGCAAACCCACCACAGTCAGCTTTATAATAATTTCGACATTTTTATATACTTACAAATAGCTTCTGGGATGTTTCCTACAGTGTAACGGGTTCCGTATCTCTTAGCCAAACTCGTAGCAGCAGCATTACCAATTCTGAGCTATAAAAACAATGATTCACTATCTTTAGGATTTACTTTTCAATCAACCTACCAATTCCGCGTTATTTTCTGGCACTTCAAGTCCTTGATGACCAAATGGAATCAAGAAAATTTGAGAGTACGAATGGAATGCTAAGTATGTGTCGAGAGTATCGGCTACGCTGCTGATGTACTCAGAGAGGGACTTGGTTTCAATTTCTGAGAATGGTGAACTGCCGGCATGGGTGTCTGAGCACGGGGAGCTACTAGCTCCACCCTCCATCCAGTGGTAGCCCCAGTTTCGGTTAGGATCAGCCCCATAACATGTACCATAAGGTTTTCTAGTTTTCCTCCACATTCGGTTCTACAATATGACATGTCACAATATAAAAAAATTCAAATTCCATATCTTACAGTGGTATGAGTGTAAGTGAACCCATCAGGATTGACGCTGGGGAAAATGTGCCAGTCCCGACTCTCTGCAATTTTCCTTACGGCTTCATCGGTGCTGGACAACAACTGATTTAAAATGTAAGTCACGGTAGCTGGGGCAATCCTGTAAAATCACCATTAATAAAAAAATAACTTCATCGTAAAAGTAACAACACGCACCATTCACGGGCATGAATTCCACTCTCAACAAACACTCCCTTTCTGCCTTCTCCAAAAGAAACCTTCACTCCGCGGATTTCCCTTCCTTCGTGGGATTTACCTCCAACAATGGGTGTAACGATTCCTGGGTATTTTTCGACCAAACCGTCCAACCACGCGTTAATCTAAAATCGAAATATCAGTTTATAAAAAATTCTGAAACGCCCAGCAGCTACAAACCTCATCTAAAGTTTGGTAGCTCTTCCAGTCGTGATCTGCACCGGCTCTGGATGCGTCCTTTTTTTCATTGTTAATTAATTCTTGTACGTTTTCAATCCAGAGTTCAGTATCCAGCTTTTGGAGGGTGATAAGATCTTGGAAGTCGTACTTCATGTGAGGGGGCACCATGATGTCTACGGATCTTCCAGGAGTGGAGACCTCGGACCAGAAGTTGAAACCATGAGGGTTTTCCTCGAGCTGCCTAAGCGCTTGAACTTGTTCGGCCGTTTGAGGAGTTACCCTGTAAACTTGGAATCCGTCGAAACGAACTTGGGCCAAACATGAAGTTATGGCCACCGACAGCAATAGTAGAAGCTTCATGGTGCTGTACAACAAACAATGTTTGTTTATTAATTTTGCAAAATAAGTAATCAAAAAGTTTAAAAGTTTATAGTTCTTACCTGCGGTTTGTCATCAGACTGAAGCAAAATGTTGTTGCTTTCCTTTTTATATCAAATATTTTTGCACTTCTGTAACGTTATAACGTTATCTAACAGTAGGAATTTCATAGATATTATCTAAAGTGTTTAACTCCTGTTAAGGGTTATTTATAAAAATGTTGATATCGGCGAGACGAAGTTTTTTTCTAATAATAATTCAAAGCGAAGGAAATATTTCTGAGGTCGTCGCCACTAGCAGACATTTAAAGTGTTAAACAAACCGAGATTTAAAAAAATGCAGACAGCCAACAAGTTAACTTAAAAACGTGTTTTTTACTATTTAAAAGTAATAATACTTTTGATACCAATCAGTATAAATCAAAGTGAAGATAGTAATTATCTTAGTCACGGTACACATATTGTACTATATTATCTTTATATTTCGGTATTTCCAAGATGTTAGATACTCGCACCATTTACAGTTTAAGCGGACTACGAACGCTAGCAAAACTAGTATTTGCAAACTAACGGCTCTTCAGTTATGCAAACTAGTTTTATTATAATGGATGTTTATTTTAAAATTTTTGCTTTGCCGATCGGGCTTTGGTAATTTTTGTTAGTGAAACTACCCGTTAGATGAATGGCACAGTTCAATAAGCTGAAAACTTTTGATTGCATTAATCCCTCTAAAGGATTTTTGAGTTTTGCATATTAAGGGATATTAAAGTAATTTCACCAAATTTTAGGCCTGATAGTTTCTGTTTTACATTTAAAATTCGTTTTTTTTTATTAGGATAGTAGCGTAAATAAAATCTAATTGGAATTTTTGTTTCGTCTCACAAAATTAACAAGGGTATTATCAAAAAAAAATTATTTGATATAAAGAATACACAGTCAAGTTACTAAATTGGTTGTCTATGCAGAAGGAACTGTTTCTTTTTTCAAGCCTTCTGCCCATAATGAGCGTCGGATATGAACCGCCGTTATATCCTACATTATTTTCTGTTCTTTATTTCATCCACTATTTTGCCTCTCTCTTTCCCCATTTCTTCCATTCTGTGTAACCAATTTTTCCGCGGTCGCCGAACTCTTCTCTCTTCTATTCTTCTTGCATGCATTATCTTCTTAACTAATCTTTCTTCACTTCAATTGTTGTGTTTCTGTTTATTGATTGGTTCCTGTGTTACCCCCGAGCGGGTTGTTCTTGCTTCTTCTTAAAACGTAGGATCTTTTACTAGAAATCTTATTAAGCAGTGAAATGTAGATTGCCAGTAATATAATTTATTAACACAGAATTACAGATAAAATAAAGATTGAATACACAGTATATAAATATAAACATACAGACTTAATTTAATAATTTATTGTTTAATGTTAAATATTGTTTACTAGACACTTTAGTACATTTATTGAGGACTCTCCTTTAGACCAAATGAGGCGTCCAGATTCAAAACCGGCTAAATCCCTCTAATGTAAAACTGAGAAAAACGCAAAAAACCACTGCTGGAAACCTTTGGACGCAGGTGAAATTTTTTAGAGAGGTAAATGGAGTGAAAGAAGAGATATCTACGAGGTTTAATAAAAATGTTTTTATAATTAACGAAGTTATTGTAAAAAACAGAATGGATTTAACCGGTTTTGAATCTGAGTATTTGCATTATATGTTTTCCAATGATACAAGCTCGACTTTATAAGATTTTATTGTTAGAAAATTATTAATAATACAAAGCAAAAGTTAAATGCAATAAAAAAAAACAAATGTTATAAACAATATTAGACCATTCTATTATCATCAACTTATTCTTGACAGAGTATTTCTTCTTCCTCCTCAGGTTGGTTTAGTGCATCGCGGTGTCTGTCTATTACTTCTTTGTAATATTGAAGGCCAAGCATTTCGGCCTGACTGTTCCATTCATTGCCAAAGTGTCTCTGTAGAAGTTCAGCAACATTTTGAATTTTCGCCGCTTTTACTACTACTTTGCCAATATCCATCTTCTCTGGATTGATTTGACTAATAGATTTACCTTTTTTCGTGATTCCTTTTGCTACGTTTATACGATCTTTATAAAATGGTTCTCCTTGAACTAAAACGTTTCCTTTGCTATTTCGGGTTAGAATGATCCTTTTGCAGCTATTTATTTGGAAGTGTAAACATCCTGTTGTTTTAGTGTACAGGGATGATTCAGTTTTCCAGTCATATACATTCCAGTCTACTCCAAGCCTTTGAATTGTTCCAGATTCTTCAAATATTTCGTAGTGCTCCTCCTCTTTAATTATAGTATCCTTTTTGCGAATTCTTTTCTCTATATTTGCAAATACTCTATCGGGCGGAATGTAGGAATGCCCAGTTACCGGAAACACCAACTGAACCGTTTTTATATTCACAGGCGCACGTTGTAACCAAGCGGAAGCCATTGTTATTACTATGAAATTCTTGTTCTGACCCCCACAACCGTCAGCACATAAGCGGATTTCTGAAATTCCTCCTAATTCCAACTTTTGCATCCTATCAAAGACAGCGGAAGTTATTTCATTCGATCCTTTTGGTCTGTCTGACTCTTTCCATGTATATATAAAAACATTATCCTTACTGAGTTTGTAATGCGACGATCCTACAACTATGGTGAAGTTGTAAACATAAAGCTGACGTTTGTAGTATGTTTGCTGATCTGGAATCTTTGGTAACACCAACATTTTTTCGCAATCGTATGACATCGTTATTACACTAGAATCACTTTCTTCTAAACATTGAAAAAATGCTTTTGCTCGTAACTTATGTACCTATACGTTGCTCGGTCTGCAGTGTTTGCTTGGTATCATCTTCTGGTGCATGTTTTATGCGTTCCTTTAGTTCCAAGCATCGAGAACAGACATCAGTCTGAGGAGCATTGAATCCTAAATTAAATTTAGTTAAAAAATATTTCTAAAATAACATTCTTTTACTTTCAGTTTCGAATCGGCTTGATTATTGTACATACGCCATATCTTTTTAATATTTAATTCGCTAGATAGATACTGTCTTGCACTTTTTCCCCGACAATAATGGCTTTCGATCATGGTAAACGATTTTATGAATTTGATGACACCAGATCTTTTATTTACATTTTTATGGCCTATTCGGTCACCACCTCTGTTTTCTACAGGCATTTCACCTTTATCGAGAAACCGTCGCCTAACCCCTTCTACCATGTGTTTAGATAAGTCTAGAATCTTAAGAAATGTAGATTTGCAAACGGGAACAACATCCGCAGAAAAAGCTTGTTTAATTCCATACGTTATGGCCATGGTTCGAGATCTAGTTGAATTTCCTGTTTTGCTAGTTCTATTAATTTTATCGACTGTACTATATCTTAGAATGTACGAGTCTTGCAGAAGTTTGTTTTTATGCGCATAGAAACTTCTATGAAATTGATTAATATCTCTCATGAGCAAGGTGGAGCACTTAATATGACTTGGTGTTATGCTTACATTTTGGATATTCAGGAAGATTTTCAGCGGCATATCTGAAAGTTTTAATAAATTATAAAACCAGCATTGCCGATGAAACGAGCATAAGGCCAAAATTAATAATAATACATCACTACAACAAGCAGTGCTTCCTAATTGCTACAATCCATTAACACACCATGGTCCTGGATGTACTTCTTACCCTTTCTGCTTGTTCAAGGCCCGCTTCCACTGGTTTTCGTGTTTCTGCCTTTTGCATTTAATGCAAAATCTTTTTATACATTTTCCTCAAGGTTCAAAACAAAGTTAATTATTGCTTTCAAATTCTCCCTTGTTTGTGATTTCACTCGATTTCACTTTCCCTTTTGTTATGCTGTTTTGTTCAAACTTATTGCCTTAAGCGCCGCATATTATATAACCTTCCCCTTTTTTACAAATTTACTCTCATTAACTTACATTTTTACAACTTAGAAATTCTCTATACTTAGAATAAGTTGCGTGGCTTCGTACTCCGGAATGTGTAAAATTCTTTGGTTGCCAGTGTCCATCTTTCATCCTTATTGTGAAACAACCAAAAGATGAGGTTTCCCCATAAGAAGGTTGGTTCGGTGTGACATGGCTGCTTCTTCGGCTCCGAGTTGATGCTTATTGGCCTTTTAGAAGAGTTCCTTTTTCTGATTCTAAACCGCCGTGTGATCCTTTTTCTAGGTTTTGCTTTTTCTGCCTTGGAGGATCCTATCGTAAATATGTAGGTAAGACTTGGGTGCCTTTGTTGACGTGGCCCGCAGAATTTACACATTCCGTATGAGTGGGTTGGTTCTTTAAACAGTCAGCAAATACTTAACTACTTAGTCTAGATAACATAATAATACATTAGGTTTAAGCTATGCGTTAGGGTCAATTTCAAAACACTGACGAGTAGACATTTGGTGCTGAAGGTACATGTTCTTCCAATAAAGGTTCTTTTAGTAACTCCAACATAGGTAACACTTCATTAGGCTCCTTCACCTTATGTACTACTTGAACCGTGACAGGTCGTGGTTTTGACTTAAAGTATGCTTGAATGGTTTTCCTTTTATGTATTAAAATAATACAGAGTGCTATGAAGATGATAGGTCCTGATGACCAAATGATGGTTTGCTAAACAATGAGACATTTGTGCTGGGTATTACGAAATGAATTTAAGTTCTTTTCCCATTCCTGGACCGATATTCCAGCCTGAATGGCGGAAGTGTTCACTGACTCTAAGACTGAGGCTATTTCCGGTTAATTTCCCAGTTTAGAGTCTTGTAATCTTGGTTGGTTTACTGAATGAACGATGTTAGTTAATATTGGCGGGATGACTGCTTCCAATTTCGTGGTCTGTAAAACTGTTCTAGTTACTGCATGTGGAAGTAAGGTATAATCTGGACCGTGAGCATAACAAGTCTGTGGTATCCCTACGGTACCACTTCCTGTTATGACTCTAGTTGACACATTCGGTTTTGATTTTTCGAAAGGCTCTACAAGGCGGTTCAGGGTTAGTTTGTCGTTTTTGACACTGTAAGCCCAAACAATACTGTCCTTCCTCCTATACCATACTGAAGGTGTGGCAGTTGATATTACCGTTGTGCAGAGTTCCTGTATATCTATTTCGCTACCCATGAACAGTGCATATAGACAAGACTTACGTTTACCCTTCTAGATTGGCGTAGTTGGCGGGCATATTCTGAAAACGCCATTAGTACATTGTAACTTATCTGCTGATTGTAGTTCTAGATATGATTGATGGTCTTGGGAAATTGCTAGGTATGGGTGCTCTGGTGTGATGTGTATAGATACTCTGTCATTGACTGGAAACGGCAGTGGCAGGGCCCGGTACATGGCGAAGAATCGGCCGGGTGCCTTCAACGGAATCCCTATAAACAGTCTAACAGAATATTCTATGACAGCCGCATGCACGACTGCCATATCATAGTACACGTATAATTCTGATCTCACTACTTCTATGAGTAACGTTAGGTCGACCGGTAACTTATGCTGTATTTCTAGCAAAGTTTTCAGCAACTTACTAGGTGAAATAAAAAGTGGGCTAAGTTTGCCTTCTGCAGTACTTTCTAGCGCAGTTTGTAACTCACTAATGGAAACCTTTAAATTATTTAGAGAGTATTCTATCATCCTAAAAACTGAGCTTAACTTAAGTAATGCTTAAACTTACTTATACTTATAATCTGCCAATTGCTACCCTTTTTGAAAGGTATTGGTCTATAATTCTAAAGTTGATTTTAGTTTAATATTATTTTCCCTATTTTTTCCAGTGTTTTCGCTATTTGTTTTTACAAAAGTCATCTGATTTTCGAATAAGTGTGCAATGTCACCTAGGGCTTGTTCTAAGGCTACAATTCTTTTGTTGATAATCTCAAAATTTCTACTATCTAGTGTACCAAATACAAATTTTAAAGCACTCACCACCGGAGCGCTCCATGGTGACTGTGATTCGCTGATGATACCGTCCTGGAGGAGCTCCTGCTTCTGTTCTTCGAGTACCTCACGTTGTGAGTGTGGAACCCTATACTACGTTATTAATTCTAACAACGACTGCCTGTCTGTTCCCTTTAGGTGACTAAGGTTGACATACTCTTCTAAGTTTAACTGTTTATCATCAATGTAGGCAACGTTCGTTCGGTTACTTACAAAGTTTGTCGTGCTGTTGACTACTTTACATGGCACTACTTCACCAATTACTAATTTCGCAGGTACTTTCAGTACTGTCTGCGTCACGTTCATTAGCCTGATTGTAGTGTTCAACCTGCTGCTGTTCACGACAACTCTAGCTGCCACTACCCCTTGAGTTTGCAGTTCCACTGGTTCTATGAGTGCATCTCCTTGGGGTTTGCCGCTGCTTTGTCCGATGCGTACAGCTTCTGTCCTGGGTGGAATCTCTAGTTCCTGAGTAGTCCGTATGAGTCTCGCTTGGGGAACATCTACCGCAAGGTTGTCACCTTCCTCTTGCACTAGATTAATTACCTTAGCTGGGGTCACCATCCTTAACTCCTCAGAGCCAATAGTAACTGTTCTATTCTCGTAATTAATCGTTTCTTGCTGGTTGCTTAAAAAATCTTCTCCAAGAAGACCTTCCGTCTTCAATGGTAAGTTGTTTTTGCATAGCATGAACTCATGCTCTAACTTGTTGCTACCAACTTGTATCTCTACCATGGCCTTTCCTGCCACTGGTAATGGATGACCATTAATGTCAGTTATCTCACGAGCTCCTAACTTATCTATATTATGCGCTTCTACTACGCTTTTCTTAGTTTGCACATTCGGTTCCCTATCCTGACAGCGACGGCGCTTCCTCCTTCTCTCTTGGGGATTGCTGCTACGGGTTGGTTTACTGTGGAGGCGGCGTTGCCACGGCAACCTGGGCGCTGGTTGCGGGCAGCTTGTTTAAATTACTCTTTTTCTCTCTACATGCACTTAACTTATGTCCAGGTTTCTTGCATCGCTTACAGACGACTGACCTAAAATTATCTGAAAATCTCCTTGCAGGGCAATACCTAGAAACATGGCCAAGTTCTTCGCAATTGAAACACATGGTTTCATCCATGTTGAACTTTTCTCGACCTCTAGGTCTCCGTTCCTTGATACTAAACCGGCCAGGTTTACTTGATAGAGGTGTTTGCTCTTTAATGGGTTGCGGGTTGCGGGCCTTACTTGGCAGACTCGGTCGGTGCTCCTGCTTCTTCCTAATGACATTTTAGTCAATTGGAGTTCTACAATCTCGGCTACTTTTGCAGCCTCTACTGCCTTTGGAAAATCCTCCGGGGATTTGTGCAGCACTGGTCTCCGTATGTCCAACAGTAATCCATCTAACAATTGGGTTAAAAGCCTCTCACCGTGTATCTCCTCTCGCAACTTGCGCTCTTCCTCGCTGACGCAAATTTTTAAAAGTTTGGTTCCGGTCCTTCTCAACCTGTCCGCATAATTCGCGACGCTTTCACCGGTCTGCTATATGCACTGGCTAAATTGAACATTATTCCATCCTGCAACGTCTGGTGCTTTGTACCTGTGGAGTAAAGCTATATATATATATATATATATATATATATATGTCCGTGTTATAGCCTTCTCCTACGCCCTACGGTGCCCTTCTGCCATCTGTTACGATTGTTCCAATCATTGGGGGGCTGAAGGAGTTCCGGAAAAAGTTTCTAATTTATTTATTAAGCCTGTCATCATGTTGCTGACTGGATCTGACATTATACGTTTTTTTGTTTGTTGAGTACTCCTGAAATTTCACGCTATTTCTGAACGCCAAAATAATCCCTTGTTCTGCCACCAAATTATGTTACCCACGAGCGGGTTGTTCTTGCTTCTTCTTCAAACGTAGGATCTTGTACTAGAAATCTTATTAAGCAGTGAAATGTAGATTGCCAGTAATATAATTTATTAACACAGAATTACAGATAAAATAAAGATTGAATATATAGTATATAAATATAAACATACAGGCTTAATTTAATGAATAAACTTACTTGGTAACCGACACATAGCTCTAACCTTTACAGCTGTTTACTAGACACTTTAGTACATTTATTGCGGACTCTCCTTTAGACCAAATACAAAATCTGTTTATACATTTTCCTCAAGGTTCAAAACAAAGTTAATTATTGCTTTCAAATTCTCGCTTGTTTGTGATTTCACTCGATTTCAGTTTCCCTTTTGTTATACTGTTTTGTTCAAACTGATTGCCTTAAGCGCCGCACATTACACAACATTCCCCTTTTTTAAAAATTCAGTTTCATTAATTTATATTTTTACAACAACTTAGAAATTCTCTATACTTAGAATAAGTTGCGTCGCTTCGTACTCCGGAATGTGTAAAATTCTTCGGTTGCCAGTGTCTATCTTTCATCCTTATTGTGGAACAGCCAAAAGATGAGGTTTTCCCATATGAAGGTTGGTTCGGTGTGACATGGCTGCTTCTTTGGCTCCGCGTTGATGCTTATTGGCCTTCTAGAAGAGTTCCTTTTTCTGATTCTAAACCGCCGTGTGATCCTTTTTCTAGGTTTTGCTTTTTCTGCCTTGGAGGATCCTATCGTAGATATGTAGGTAAGACTTGGGTGGCTTTGTTGACGTGGCCCGCAGAATTTACACATTCCGTATGAGTGGGCTGGTTCTTTAAAGAGTCAGAAAATACTTAATTACTTAGTCTAAATAACATAATAATATATTAGGTTTAAACTATGCGTTAGGGTCAATTTCAAAACACTGACGAGTAGACATTTGGTGCTCCTCCAGGACGGTATCATCAGCGAATCACGGTCACCATGGAGCGCTCCGGTGGTGAGTGCTTTAAAATTTTTATTTGGTACACTAGATAGTAGAAATTTTGAGATTATCAACAAATGAATTGTAGCCTTAGAACAAGCCCTAGGTGACATTGCACACGTATTCGAAAATCAGATGACTTTTGTAAAAACAAATAGCGAAAACACTGGAAAAAATAAGGAAAATATTATTAAACTAAAATCAACTTTAGAATTATTGACCAATATCTTTCAAAAAGGGCAGCAATTGGCAGATTATAAGTATAAGTAAGTATAAGCATTACTTAGGTTAAGCTCAGCTTTTAGGATGATAGAATACTCTCTAAATAATTTAAAGGTTTCCATTAGTGAGTTGCAAACTGCGCTAGAAAGTACTGCAGAAGGCAAACTTAGCCCACTTTTTATTTCACCTATTAAGTTGCTGAGAACTTTGCTAGAAATACAGCATAAGTTACCGGTCGACCTAACGTTACTCCCAGAAGTAGTGAGATCAGAATTATACGTGTACTATGATATGGCAGTCGTGCATGCGGCTGTCATAGACTATTCTGTTAGACTGTTTATAGGGATCCCGTTGAAGGCCCCCGGCCGATTCTTCGCCATGTACCGGGCCCTGTCACTGCCGTTTCCAGTCAATGACAGAGTATCTATACACATCGCACCAGAGCACCCATACCTAGCAATTTCCCAAGACTGCCACACCTTCAGTATGGTATAGGAGGAAGGACAGTCATGTTTGGGCTTACAGTGTCAAAAACGACAAACTAACCCTGAACTGCCCTGTAGAGCCTTTCGAAAAATCAAAACTGAATGTGTCAACTAGAGTCATAACAGGAAGTGGTACCATAGGAATACCACAGACTTGTTATGTTCACGGTCCAGGTTATACCTTACTTCCACATTCAGTAACTAGAACAATTTTACAGACCACGAAATTGGAAGCAGTCATCCCGCCAATATTAACTAACATCGTTCATTCAGTAAACCAAACAAGATCACAAGACTCTAACTGGGAAATGAACTGGAAATAGCCTCAGTCTTAGAGTTAGTGGACACTTCCGCCATTCAGGCTGGAATATCGGTTCAGGAATGGGAAAAGAACTTAAATACATTTCGTAATACCCAGCACAAACGTTTCATTGCTCAACAAACTATAATTTGGTCATCAGGACCTATCATCTTCATAGCAGTCTGTATTATTTTAATATATAAAAGGAAAACCATTCTAGCATACTTTAAGTCAAAACCACGACCTGTCACGGTACAAGTAGTACATAAGGTGAAGGAGCCTAATGAAGTGTTACCTATGTTGGAGTTACCAGAAGAACCTTTATTGGAAGAACATGTACCTTCAGCACCAAATGTCTACTCGTCAGTGTTTTGAAATTGACCCTAACGCATAGCTTAAACCTAATGTATTATTATGTTATCTAGACTAAGTAATTAAGTATTTTTTGACTGTTTAAAGAACCAGCCCACTCATACGGAATGTGTAAATTCTGCGGGCCACGTCAACAAAGCCACCCAAGTCTTACCTACATATCTACGATAGGATCCTCCAAGGCAGAAAAAGCAAAACCTAGAAAAAGGATCACACGGCGGTTTAGAATCAGGAAAAGGAACTCTTCTAGCAGGCCAATAAGCATCAACCCGGAGCCGAAAAAGCAGCCACGTCACACCGAACCAACCTTCTTATGGGGAAACCTCATCTTTTTGCTGTTCCACAATAAGGATGAAAGATGGACACTGGTAACCAAAGAATTTTACACATTCCGGAGTACGAAGCCACGCAAGTTATTCTAAGTATAGAGAATTTCTAAGTTGTTGTAAAAATGTAAGTTAATGAAACTGAATTTTTAAAAAAGGGGAAGGTTATGTAATATGCGGCGCTTAAGGCAATAAGTTTGAAAAAAACATTCTTGAACTTAGAATATCAACGGTTACTTTGCTTGTGAAACTATACTGATTGCACTGGTAGTGAAGACTGGACTTGTACTTACTAGGTCAGACTCATTATTATCAAAATTACTGAGGGGTGCTGCTTTTATAGCAACCCTTTCGGAACGGTTTTAATCGGTGAACGTCGCCCTTCCAAAACAAATAGAGGGATCATGACTCGTTAGTTGAATCCGCGCAGCGAGCGCCTTTTTAGTGAACTATTCACGTCGAAATTTCTCAAACAAATTCTGCTCGTGATGTCGCTAAAAACTTCGTTACAAAGGAATAAATACAAATGTGAATGGTGTGCGCCTAAACCACTTAAGGTTCGCGGACGACATAGTGTTGATAAGCACTGACATATAAGAACTCAACACTATGATAAATGAACTGGAAGAGAAATCTAGAAAAATAGGACTAAGTATGAACCCTGATAAAACCAAAATACTGAGTAAATCCCAGCAAGAGGTTACCATTGGCAATATCTCCCCCGAGAAAACCGAACAATACATATACCTTGGCCGTACCATCAGACTTGGTAAAGAAAACCAAATAGTTGAAATCAACCGTAGAATTCGCTCATCATGGGTGGCTTTTGGGAAACTTAGTTATATATTAAAGGATAAACATATACCCATGAATTTGAAAGGTAAGGTTTATGACGGCTGTATACTGCCCGTGACCACATATGGATTAGAAACAATGAGTCTAACACGAAGAACTACAGAACAACTAAATTAATGTAACACAACGAGCAATGGTAAGGGCAATGTTGGGGATAATTTTACGCTATAAACAACGACATCCGAAATAGAATTAAGGTGACAGACGTAATGGACCGCATAGCAAGACTCAAGTGCAAATGGGTGGGTCACATGGCTCGGCAAGAATCAGAAAGGTGGACACAGCGAATTACAAACTGGAGGTCACTAGAAACCAAGAGAAGCGTCGGAAGACCGCAGAAACGGTGGAGCGATGACATCAAAGCAGTGACCGGAAAGAACTGGATGAGGATTGCCAGAGATAGAGATAAGTGGAGAAAAATGGAGGAGGCCTATGTCCAGCAGTGGACCCAAAGACGCTGAAAAGAAAGAACGAAAGACGTACGGTCAGGCGATGTTAGTAGCAAATATAGGCGCTAACGAAACCCCAAGAAAAAGGCCGTAGAAATAAAATATTTGTGTAATTTGGAAGGAGTTTGAAGAAGGGGTATGATTGGAAATGATAAAATTAGAAGTACTTTGAAAGTAAAAGCCACTAAGAGAAGTGACATACGCTAATCCTACCTAGGAGAGTATGGACCTACACTGGATAGAACAGGAAAACGACACCAAAAAATCATAGTAAACTGAAGCAAATAGAAAACAGAAATGAGAGAGCCATCTAGGTGAGGCCTGAAAGCATTAGAGAGCAGAAGAAAAAGCTGGGATTAAGAATAACATCTAGCACTGAAAAGAAATGAACGAAAATTATGTTCAATATTAAAAAACAACCGCAAAAATAAATTCGTGGCAAATAAAAGACTTAAACTAAACCTCAACATCAGTATCCGTAGAAAAATATGTAGCGAAAAGAAGAAGACATACAAAATTATAGGCAGGGTCTCAAAGTTAAGAAGATAACAGATATGACCCAGAAATTTAATAAATATTATCTCAAGTGTGTACCTCCTGTTGATCAAAGGATGTTGATATCGTTAGGTACATTTTTATATATCCAATACAAAATAAATTATTCATAGATTTTTGGCATTAGAAAATAATTTAAATGTTAACATAGTAACGTTTGGTTCTACAAATAAATAGTAAAAAAATGTTTTATAAATATTTTTAATTTGCAACTTTAAATTAATAATAACGGCCGATTAATGTGTTATTAATAGATACCGATTAGATCTGAAGCACCTGTTTTGGCCGCCTTTTGCTTCAACGTTTAAACATTTTGATAATCTTTTATCTTTACTTGAGTATATTTACGATTTTTTTGGATTAGTAGAAAATATATTAAGTCGTTCAAAAAAGGTAGATTACAAATTATGACAGTTATGAAACAAGTATATGAAAAAACATGAACAAGTAGTAAGACAAACTATAGAAAACTAAACAAAACAACAAAAACCAGTTGGTTTGGCAATAAGTTGTGTATTTTGTAATATGCGTAGCTGCTAACCAATAATCAAATTGTTTATTGATTTCGAGTAGAAGTGCATGCCAGCGATATGTATCCAACGAAGATTGATTTCGGAATAGTAGGCCACAGTAGATTGCCTTCCAGTAATACAACTGTACAGTGTATAACCGAATATTCGTATGTCCGCAGATATTTGTAGTGGTGTAATTCATACAAATACAGGCCTTGTGGTGGACGAATTCAGGTTGGATTTCTATTAGTGCGTAGTTGAGGAAAATGAAAAAGTTAAGACGGGGCAAATGCATATGGAACTAATCTATAAATTCACAGTTTACTGTATAGTTGGAGGATAAGTGTATACAATTATCACTTATCAACAAAAAAAGTCTGTTTGATAATTTCAGGTTTTAAATGGGACCTTGTGTTGTTTGTAAAACAATCACCAGCAACTGCAAGTTAGCAAAGTATTTCAGTTTTCAAAACACTTTTGTCGAAATCGACAGAGTCGTTCGTTTTGTTAAGTTGGTGGAAACATACAGCACACGCCATGTCAATACCCACCGTCCGACTGACGCCAATGGTTTTTAGAACACATGTAATAATGTTTATGTATCAGTAGAAATATAATAAACATTATCTCAAGTGTGTACCTCATATTGATCAAAGCTGTTGATTACGATTAAGAATAAGAAGAATTAAGAAAATAAATAAAATGTTAACAATATAAGTTTTTTTTAAAAAGCGTCTACAAAACATAACATAAATATTTTTTATTTGCGCTTTTAAACTAATAATACTCTACAGCTTATGTCGATCAGTAAGTTAATACTTTTACCTTCCCATGAACATATTTACGATACCTAGTTTTGGAATTGTAGAAAATATTTTAATCTGTTTGCAAAAAATGTAGATGTGATGTTTGCAAAAATATTCGAAATTCGACTCTTCGAGTGGAGACTCCTTCTTCATCTGTGGGGTGTGGAAAAATTGGGCGTACTATCGCTTTCAGGTTGTCAAGTAACAACTGGTGAATAAGGAAAAAGCAACAAAAATATTTCTTAAATCGTTGCTGCTTTTAAATGGTAAAGGTGGTAACGTTGTCCTTTATAATGACGTTAACAATTTAGCAACATTAACCTAAGGAATCTTTTTCTTTCTTTCTTTTAGCTTATTTTCTATCCTTTCCATTTTTGGATGTAGGCCTCCCCTATGGGTTTCCAATTCTCTCTGTTCTGGGCCATTCCTTGCCGCATTAAGCCTGCATGTCTTTCTATGTCGTCTTTCCATCTCATCTGTGATTTGCCTCTCGATCTTTTTCCCGTATACCATTTTTCTATTTGGTGGTTTCACCGTTGGTCCTGGAGATGCTCGTTATGTTGTTATGTTCGTTTAGTTTTGCCGCTTCATAGGAATTAAAATTCTATTTTAATTACTGTTCTTATGTTGATTACAATTTTCATTATTTTCAAAAAATTAAATGTATGGGAGGCCAGTTTCGAAACTTAGTCGAACGCTTGACATGTTTATTTAGTCTGTTGATGCCGGCCAAAAAGAATTCTTGGAACCCCTTTTGTCAGCAGCATGGTCTTAGAAGTGTTATGTTTCTCGGAAATCGCACGTGTAAGAATTTGTTGTAGAATTATTGCACCATGTTTCGCAATGTGGTGTAATATTTTTGGCCGATGCAGGTTCGCGTTGCGTTCCCTCTTCAGTCGACTCTCCACCTTTGCGCGGCCCGGTCACCCGATACCATCTTCGGAGACCGTTGATAAATTAAAGGAAGTGACTGGACGCTAGGCTTTGGGAGTGAACTGACGTGCTTTCTTTTTGAAATATAGGGTTGTGTAGCAGTTCTTCTGCTAATTGAGTTATCGTTTCGTTTTTTGGGTTAGGCAAAAGACTCTTCGACTTGTGTCATCATCATCTGACATGGAGCCGACTCGAGGGTCAATCCTGGATACGCCAGGCCCACCCCATGCCAGTAGGTGGGTAGGAATTTACGGGATAGGGTGGGATCGGGTGGGGCATTGCACAAAGTTAGCATGTCTGCAATGCATACCGCAAGACACCGCTGCTGCAACACCAGGTAGTTAGTAAGCTACGCATCAATGGGTGTTGAGTACGTAGCCGAGACCGTTATGCCATTATGCGTTTGAGCCTAATAAACTTTGGTTTCATTCTATTGAAGGTTACTATTTGGACATCTCTTAGTTTCCTAATAACTAATAACCTACTCCTCCGATCTGCATGTCCTCTGTCCGCTTGGCTTACTCCGGCTGTAGAGGATGGTCGGCCAGTCCTCCTAGAATATGCGCCCAGCGTCCCCCTCGTGAGGCAGCGAGCCGCCCAACACATCGAGTACATATCCGATCCCCACCACATAAACATCCAATACAAATCGTAGCAGCACGTTTACATGCATGACCAATGACAAATTTGCTAAGTAATTAATCAATTTCTATGAAATTAGTCTGGGTTAAGAGAGATTAACGTGTCAAAGCGCGTCCCTCCCTTTTCCTAGTTTTCTGTTAGACTACTAGTGCTACCAACTACTGCTAAAGACTACAAAGGACTACAATGGCTACTCCGGCCTGCGACACTTAGCTTTTAACTTCGTCCCCCTCAGTGTTGTTGTGGTCCGTTTCGATCGCTGTTCTTTCCCCTTATTGATGTAGCACCTTGTAGAGTGGCAGTGGTTCTCCTTTCTTCCGTCCCCAGGTGGATACCCTCGCACTTTCACTCCACTGTTTGCCCCCCAAAATTGTTTTGTTTTTAGTCTCACCAATCCCCCTCGCCCGGAGCGTTTTGCGAGCACTCCCGTTCCCACGCTGTCCTTATTAAAGCAAAACTAAGAAGAAACCCAATGAATAATACGCACTTCCGCACCCCATCGCGCCGCCCATGCAAGCCCGTTCCAAAGCTACTTGGACAGTACCGTAATTTTTTGTTATTTATTTAAAGAATGTGCAAAGGAAATAGTAAAATCAACTAACTGATAAATCCAAGTTGAGTTGGCCGACTTAAATACCTAGGAACTTCGAATTTATTTCCTAACTCGCCCTGGCCGTTCCCTGATATTAATAGCTTTGTCAATTATGTGAATAGTGGATAAAGCAATTTATGACAATTTTACTAAACTGAATAGTGAAATAATTAAGACCAGCCAAACAGACTAACACTTTGTTTTAAAGGAAAATAAAAGAATCCAAAGTTTCCCCTCGGCCGACTACCTGCCTTGCGATGATTTATGACCTAAAACTATTTTTAGACGGGGTCCCGGTCCTTGTCTGGCCTGCCTGCACTTTGGTAAACTTAAGTGTGACTTGAAAAACACGACTGAACAACGAATATATGTATGTACAAGATCCACTAAATAAACCTATTTGCAGTTATTCGAACTATTCAAATTGAATCTAGTTAGCCTTTTTTATAGCGCAAAGCTTTTTCGAGCGCCTCCCCGCGATTATTCCAAATTAAACGCTAATTCCCTAAACGAAGCGGAGCTTCACTAAACGCGTGCACTACGGACGAGATCTGGAACCGAACTCCCAAAAGACTCTTCGACTTGTGTCGTATTAAAAATATTAGCAGAGTGTCAAATTTTTGCAATTCAGTGTAATTGTTCTCTCTACTTGTGCCGGATAAAAGCTATCAAACCCGTGGAAGTCGTGTTTATCGAGTCGTTTCCAGTCATCCTTCCTTACAGCGGCGGAGATCTTGTCATCTGAAGTTCCCGTCTCTTCTCTCTCGACGTCTAAAAAGTCCTGGCCATAGCGTTATCTCCATTCGATCCCATGGTCTAAAGATCCCAGTTAAGGTCTGTCACTGCGCACGGAAACTTAATGGTATGAAGTCACGTGGACCCAAAACCTCATAGCACATTGGAGTCACTGCAACAATTGCAGTCTAGCGGAAGTCGCTTATAATATTGAATAGGTACGTCTACACGGATAATTTTACGTGCAAATTAGCTATTAGCAAAATTATAAATTAATAATTATAACATAGAAAATGGTGATTTGTGCTGTGTATGGTTGTAATAACTCTTATAAGAATAAAGCTGTATCTATGTACAGATTTCCTATGAATGAAGATTTAGCTAAACGGTGGTTAAATGAGTGTAAACGAATGGACCGAGTGAATATAAAAACAGCGAGAATTTCTTCCTTACATTTCAAAGAAGAGGATTATATATGATGTTTGAAGTATGACCTGCTCAGTTATTTCCCAAAAAATAGCCGTAAATTAAAATTCGATTGTATTCCCTCGCTTTATTTACCGCACTCCTCAAATCAAAATAAAAAAAACACTAAGAACTGCAAGATTAAATAATAGAAGTAACCGAAAAATTGTGCAGCAATTGTTGTCACAAGAAAGGTAATATACATTTGCAATTTTTTTTTTAGAATACCAGTTTAACGCAGATCTATTAATTTACTAGTCAAACATCTACACATCCAGAACGTCACCAAAAAACATGTTACATGTTGTAAGTAGCTTCGGTAAAAAAATAAGAAACTTTTAGCCTATGCCTGTGGGTATCTATTTAATTGATTGTGTTTTAATTTAGCGCTTCACAGTGTTTTAATGAAAAAATAATCGCAAGTAGCACCGACATTGAATCTTTAAAAAATCAGATTGATTTATTAACGCAGGAAAACCAAGCACTTAAAGATAAAATATCAGGATTAAACCAGCGTATATCGAAATTAGAGAGAGGTTATGATAATATAAAAATATTAACTGAAGGCCAATTTAAGAAACTGGAAAACAATGGAGCGCGTATTGCCTGGAGTAAAGATGACATTTCCTCTGCCATGCCCTTACATTGTTTGAGTTCTAAGTGCTATCGATTTCTTAGATCTAAATTAAAGTTTCCTTTGCCATCACCATCAACCCTTGCATGTTGGGCACGAAAAATTAAATGTTCGCCAGGTTTGCTTAAAGATGTTCTCACTGTTATGGAAGCTCTAGGGAAAAACATTGAAACAGTTAATAAATTAACTGTTTTATCGTTTAATGAAATGAAAATATGTGAAAAAGTTTGCTACGAAAAAGGAAATGACATTGTAATCGGGCCTTGTAAATATGTGCAGGCTGTGATGGCATGAGGGATAGTAGGTAACTGGAAGCAACCCATTTTCTACGATTTTAACTGCAAAATGACACAATCCATCCTCTTTGAAATTATTAATGGAATGGAAGCTGCTGGATACCCTGTGCTTGCAACTGTTTCCGACTTGGGCGGAAGTAATCAAGGACTTTGGAAACAATTAAATATTTCAGAAGAATAAGTGTTTTTTTTTAAAACCTACTACTTCTAAGCCAGTTCAAGTATTTGCAGACATACCTCATCTATTTAAATTACTAAGAAATCATTTTTTGGATTCAGGTTTGGTTATGGATAGTAACTGTCGTATACCCAAAGAAATTATAGGAGAACTTCTTATCATTTTGAAAGGTAAAGAATTAAAAATTGCATATAAGTTAGGCAGTCATCACCTGGACTGTTAAAGGGGCAGATAGGCAGAAAGTCAAACATGCAACGCAACTTTTTTCCAATTCAGTTTCATCTGCATTGCATTTTTGTGGTAATTGATTGATTGATTGGTAACGGGGAGGGGTGTCAGCCCTTTAACACTGCGGCCTCTTGGGCCTATTGTGCACCCCTTCAGTCGCTAGTCGCTGCCAAATAGGTCCGTCCCCTTTATCAGGTCTAGGAGTTTATTGATCAGGCTGGCTTGCGGTTGTATCTCGTTGGGATTAAAACCCTCAAAGATTTGGTATCTTCTACGAGCTAGGGCTTCGTATTGGAATATTATGTGGAAGGCTGTTTCCTCTTCCTCGCCACACAGTCTGCATATAGGTTCTTCGTTAAATAGCCCTATGTTGTAGAGGTGTTGTCTGAAGTGCCAGTGTTCCGTTAGGAGTCCTGTCACTACTTCAATTTGAGTCCTACTAAGTTGTAGGACTGTTTTGGTAAGCTTGTGGGGGTGGTTACCCATCATAGTTTTACTTTGTCTTTCTCGAGGTGAGAGTCTCCAGTGTTCCGAATGTTTGGTTACGATCCATTCGTTAACTGCTCCTCTCACTGTTCGTTTAATTAGACCCACCACAGGTTCAGGCCCAAAGAGAAAGAGTGAAAGCGTATGGTTTAGCATTAGACACTCAAGTTACTATTTTAGAAAACATGAAATGTACTATTAAAAACATGCGTACCAATTCTGCTAAAAAGAGCATGCTCCCATTTCAAAAAGGAATAGTTGTGTCTATAAACGCATTACAGGCCTTGTATATTTATTTAAATGAACAATATAACATTAAATATATTCTCACTTATCGTCTAAATCAAGATGTACTGGAGAATATCTTTTCCAATTTGAGATCAGCAGGTGGTTTGCACGACCATCCCCTTCCCACTGAATTTTCCCATAAATAATAAAGGTATACTGACTATACTCTATCGAAACATGAAAATTTTATGTCTAAAGGCGCAAACACAGAAACAGATAGCAAAAAAAACGTAAATTTATATACACATTTGGAAGCTGCTTCGACATCGCACAACAGACCGACGAACAGCGATATATTGTCTGAAAATATAAATGATTTGGGGTGTGCAGGTGTTGTTACCCTGGCATCTTTGTTACTTGACGATCTTTTAGGAGAAGAAGGTGAGCTACACTTTAATTCGGTTGAAGAACCTGAAGAGTTAGTAGTCGAATCAGAAGATATCGTTAAAAATGCTGGCATAACATACATACCTGGTTATTTAGCATTTCGTGGCCGAAATACTCATACACATTTAGGGAATCCAACAGCATGGTTTCCCCAAGTGTCTTTTCCTGGATGGGTTCAACAAGTCTCGGAACGCGGTTTGATACAGCCAATTGATGAATTTTTAGAAGATGTTAAAATGATGGAAACATACTTTTTAAAATATAATGCTCATGGTAATATAAATAAAAACAAAAATTATGTTGCTAATTTAAGTGCACTAATAATGCCATCAGTGAACTTAGCAGACCTCCATATTGTGAAAACATTTATTCGCACTCGTTTATTTATTCGAATTAAAGATATTAATACGCATAATGAAGAGGAAAGGTGCGTTAAACAATTCCAGAATAGAAGGAAAAAACTTACTTATTTACTCCGTGGTGCGACGGTCCATGAAGGGCCTTGACCTCCCGGCTGGGTCACAAATTTGTATTTTACGTGCGCGGTAGTCACTCGCGCCTAACCCCTTGGAACGTGTTTAAGGGGGGCGGGACTTCTATGCTTTTTCTAACTTTTGTACAGTTGCAGTCGTGTTGTAATTTTTTGTTGTTGTTTTGGTTAACTGTAAAGTGTATTCATAAATTGTATTAAATTGTAAACTCCGACGCTACTGGCTGCATAGATGTGTTCTAAGAAATTAAATATCGCAAGCCACTGACGGTGAGCCTTTTTCAGTTCGAACGTCCAACAAAATCTGGGTAATCATTGACATTTCATTGACACCCTTCTTGTCCCACTGCTGGGCATCGGCCTCTTCTCTGCCACGTGTTTCTCCTCAGCGCTAAGGTAGAAACACGAGGGACCTACAGTTTAACGTCGAATCCGAACGACAGAAATTCTACAGAAGGTTGTCAGCAGTAAGATCCCACGGTTGCAAGGCGTTATGGAAAATCGTGTGTGGTGGGTTGCAGACAAGTTTTTTGTAAATCTGCATAGTACTGTTTTGGTATCGAACCCAAACCAGAATCGACGTTTTACTCAGAAAGCGTGCGCTGTACCAACTGAGCTACCACACACACCATCTTGTATTAATTAACCATAATTATTACCATTTTCAATGTAATCGTTATATTTTTTGTATCATTTGTCAGTAATTTAAAAGAAGTTGAATTATATTTGTTTTGAAATTTACCGTATCTTTTATTTTTGTGTATTTTTATCTTTGTGTGCATGAACTTTGCAAACTTTATATACATGAGGAGGCACAATAACGGTGAGTCCGATTCCCGTAAGCTGCTGGCTTCTCGGCCTTCCACAAGAACTGGCAATCTGCTGTGATTTGGAAGGTGGCGTCGGTTAATTTTGACCTATCCTGTACACAACTAGAAAGATTTTCCCCCCGTAAGCGGTTTCCGTGAACCACCCCTACTCCTCTGAGCTGAGCTGTAGGCCTTTTCCACCTATCTTGTTGCGGTTCGACGAAAAAGCTTGTTTGGCCCGTAACAATGTCCGACCCAATTCCATTTTAGTTCAGCTGCTTACTCAATGACATCTAGGGCTTTCGTTTTCCTTCTTATTCAGTCATTTCATTCTTTATCTCTGAGCAAGATCCCTAATATTTGTTTTTCCATGGCTCTCTACGTCTTTCTTTTCTTATCCCGGTTTGATGTTGTGAACGTCCGTGTTTGAGCTTCATATGTGATGTTTGGCAGGATGCACGAGTTAAATACTCTGATTCTTAAGTGTAAAGGAATGCTTTGGTTTTTTAATATGTACGACAGTTTGCAAAAGCTATCCATCCCATTCGTACTTTTCTAGCTATTTCGGGGGCTTACCCTATACCCTTCATACCAACCTAAAAAACATACTATTTAAAAATCACTATCACTCAAACCCATCTATTGAAATCCTACTCGAAGCATCAGTTTTCAAACGCCTTAACAAGAAATGGCCACGTGACCTTACAATCGACCATTGAAGTTCACAGGGTAGCGCCGCTGGTCCTATCCCTTCGCCTCAGTAGCTAGCAGATCAGCTCATAGAACTTACAATTGGGGACAAAAAAATAGAAAAGCTAATTTTTTTCCTTTGTAAACATTTATCCATGTCATCGAATCATAGTTAGCGCTTTGTTGTTTTATTGTAATAATTAGTTGTCAATGTCACAATAAATTTATTTAAAAAGTGTGAAAATGTCCAGACATTTCTTCTTCTTGAGGGTGCCGTCTCCTTACTGGAGGTTGGCAATCATCACAGCTATTCGTACTTTATTCACGGCTGCTCTACATAGTTCGAGGTGCTGCAGCCATACCATTCTCTGAGGTTGCGTAGCCAGGATGTTCTTCTACGTCCAATGTTCCTTTTTCGCTGTACTTTTCCTTCGACTATGAGTTGCAGCAATGTATATTTTGGTCCTTTCATAATTTGTCCGAAATACTGTACCTTTCTTCTTCTCACTATTTTCACTCCTTCTAATTCCTTATTCATTCTTCTAAGCACCTCTCCATTTGTCACTCTTTCTGTTTACGATATTCTTAGTAATCTTCTGTAAATCCACATCTCTACCGCTGCCAATTTTTTAATGTCTTCTTTCTTCAATGTCCACGCTTCCATCCCATATATTAACATCCAGACCTTTAAGTGGTATAAAAAAACTAAGGGCAATATCAAAACTAGAAGAAGGTTTGTAATTAAGACGCATTGCAACTGATTTAAATGTTAGTTATATCTCCATTTCCAAAATTAAAAAGAAGATGGTATCCACAACATCTGGATCACCAAAAGTATCTAGTGAAGAAGAAGATGCTGCGTTGGTAAATTTTATTACGCGAGCACCCTTTTCCACAGCAGTGGTAGCGCGAGAGGAAACAGATTCCAGGTTCGGTTAGAACTGCACGTAGAAGTGTAAGACAAACTGGTTTAATTAACAGCGCAGCTTCAAGAAAACAATTTTTAACTGAAGAGCATTAAGAAATTAGAGTATAATTTGCACTCCAATATCTAAATAGAGATGATGACTTCTGAAGTAGGGTCTTTCGGGCGAAAATGTTTAGCAATCTTGCAATAATAGTAGAATACGGGTATATAAACCCACAAAGCAACGTTTTAAGAAAGATATGTTCATAGTTTAAATAATAGTGGTCGGTCTTCGGATAACGTACGGTCGCAAGGACTTGCTTGAATATAGAAAATCGTCTAGCACGAGAGACTTACCGAAATATTTCGAATGCTATTATGTTACCAAGCGTTACTCAAAGATTTCCACAAAACACTTTCGTTGTCCAACAGGATAACTGCCCTGTTCACACATCCGGAATTGTTAAAGACTGAATTCAAGAGAGCGGGGTAAATTTGTTGGAATGGCTTTCAAAAATTTCCAATTTAAATCCAATTGAATAGATATGCGCCTTTTAAAAAGAATTTATTCTCGAAAGATTAGACCTAGTAATAGAGGGGAACTATGGGAGGAGATACAGAAAGCGTGGGATTATCTTAACGAAAATTATGTTAGGCATTTGGTTCTATCAATGAATAGAAGATTGCAAATGGTGTTAGAAAAAAATGGAGCTGCTACAAAATATTAATGATTTAATTAAATTTATATTCTATGTTGAGTTTATAGTTCTGTTCAATATATTTTACATATAATTTTAACGTTTCCGCTATTTTAACAAAACTTTTTAAATAATTAAAATGAAATTAATATGATAATGTTGACCTTTATAATGAAACGCCTCTGATTTGTGAAATTTTTTTAATTCAGTTTGCCTAGAAAGACATAATTACAGTGTTTAAAATAAAAAAAAAACGAGCGCTGGATTAATGTTGGTGTTTCCATTTTTTTGTCCGCAATTTTACGTACATGTCATCATCATGATTGTCGTGATCCTTGTTTGTACCGCTTGCGCAGTGTCGAGGTGGTGTGAGACAAGGCTAAGTTAGTTTGTGCTGTGCACAAGAGGGCGCGACTCTGCGAGTTACCTTGTTGGTGCGTAGCAGTACTACCTGGTGTATGGTGTGCGTGTAGAGCCTTCTTACTTCTCTAATGCGACCGTAACACGAGAAGTGCCATTAATTTGTTCCCCAACGGCAAATCTCGGATCCAGTGCCTATCTACAACACAGAGTATTAACATAACAGTATAAACATTTTCTGACCCCTGGGATGATTCGGGAAGCGTTCGGACTATTACATCCAAAACCTGACTCTCTTACCACTGAGCTACCCCAGCCTCTAGAACTTACATGTATTATATATAATTATATTGCTCTGATTGTATTTCATTTCATCTATCGTAATTTGTGCACCAAAAAAATAGTTATTTTGAAAATTTTCTTCAAAACCATTAAAAACAAACCGTATGGCTACAAGTTTATCTATATGGCAAAATCCTTAAGGCGCGTATCGAAACCGGAATAACTGAAATAGAAAAAAAACTGATTCAGAGCAGGCCGCTCTTATATTGAATATTCTGTCTCCAACAGCTCCTCGAGAAACGCCTAGCACGAAACATTGAAACCCACCTAATATATTTCGATATAAAGAAGGCATATGACAGCGTACCGTTGGCCAAATTATGGAGAGCCATGACTGAAAATGGTATAAATAGAAAATATATAAACGCAGTAAAAACTCTTTACACCGACACAACGGGGCAAATCAAGATCGGATCAGAGCTCTCCGGAAAATTTCAAATAACGAAAGGACTTCGACAAAACACTTTGTTCAAAATTTATTTAAATGAAGCACTGAAGATATGGAGAGCTAAGTATCGAAATATGGGAACTCCGATCGGGGATACATTCTTATATACCCTACATTTTGCCGACGATTAGATTATATGCGCGGAAGACGAGTTCGATGCCCAATATATGCTGAGGAAACTAAAAGAGGAATACCAGAAATGGGGTATGCAATTAAACATGGAAAAGGCAGAGTACATGATAGTGGGGTGTAAAGGCGAAAACTTAGAAATTAAAGGAGACACAATTAGAAACATAAGTACCTACAAATACCTTGGGACAGGGGTAAGCAAAAAAGGAGATAGCGAACTTGAAATAAAAAACAGAATAGCGCAAGGTAAGAAAGCCACACGACAACTCCGCCAAATAATATGGAACAGAAGGTTAAGTAAACATACCAAAGGAGTCATATATAAAGCTATTGTAGAAAGCGTAAGCACATACGGGGCAGAGACATGGAGCATTACAAAAAGACAAGAAGAAAAACTGAAAGCAATGGAGATGGACTACTGGCGACGAACCTGTGGATTAACAAAGTTGGACAGAATCAACAACGAGGAGATAAGAAGACGAGCAGAAGCGGACATAGATATTGTAACAACGATAGAAGCAAAAACATTACTGTGGTACGGCCACATGAAAAGTATGGCAGAAGACAGATGGATCAGGAAGATGTGGGAATGGATCCCCGCCCGAAGAAGAAGAAGACGTTGCCGACCAAAACAAACATGGGAAAATGGAGTTAAATTTGCCATGAAAAAGAAAAGTTTAAATGAAAATGACTGGGAAGACAAAAAACATGGAGATTGGGATGCGGATGACATCAGCAATGATGTAGAAACCCGCAATATATATATTGTCATGTACGGACAGCAGCGTACTTTTCAAACTCAACCTTAAACTTCTGTTACATGTAATTACTTGCATCCGGCTAGCTCTCATAGGGGTCTATCTCAGTTACTGGGTCGCTCACAAATTATAGTACCACACCTTCGTAGTTCGCTGTTATTAACTCTGAATGCATCCCAAATAAAAGATTACCAGTTTCTTTAAACTCCAACTTTTAATAGTTTCGTAAAGTTCACAAACAACCTAAACATATACCATTCGAAATTAAACACTATTATTACTTAATTTTGAATTTTTATTAAGCTCGGATCCCTGTGAACAGTTTCACGTCCGCAGCTTTTTACATTTTTATTTTTCACACTAAATTACTTACTCGTTCCCCAGACAACCCTCATGTCTGGCCAATCGAAACATTTCAACGATCTCATTCGATCTACGCCAACGTCTTTTTAAAAATAAATGAACATCCTTGATCACATACTTCGATGTGCCAAACATTGTACAGAAAAGCAACTAAGCACAAAGATAACGTAGAGAAGGAAAATACAAGGCTAACCAAAATATCATGACGATATATATATATATATATATATATATATATATATATATATA